>NJDD01003018.1:71700-125476 GCA_002245505.1 Calephelis nemesis
CCCCCCCCCTCCCACTTCCCGAACTCGGATCGACCGTAATTAATTTTTTCTTTCATTTTGATCATATTCTCCTCCTTTTCTAATGGGTTTCATCCTACTACTATGTTATTTCACTTTTTATTATTTTTAAAAGCTTCTACCCTAGTCTATTAGGGACATACATGAAAGAAGATAGTGAGAACTTAAAATTTATTCAGTGACTGCACATCTAAATCACCAGTTTTATTTAATTAGCATATTAAAATTACCACATTATCTTTATCCTCTTTTAATTATACTAATAGAAAGAGACTAAACGCTTTTAACACTGTCAGATTAGTTTATATACAATATTTCTACAGATGTTGAGTCTATTCCTTGCAAAATGTTGATTAAAACCTACACAATTTGACATGTTTAAAATTTTCCAGCTCTTTTGTTTTTGTTTCGTTTGAAGAAGATAGAATGCATTTAAATTAAGTTTAGTGTGTGTACAGCAGAATTACCAGCAATAATTGTTTTAGATATGGATGATTGTAAACAGTCACAGATAAGAAACAAGCCTATTACTGTGTTGTTAATCCTACTAATAAAATGCTGAAGTTTACATGTTAGTTTGTTTGTTACTTCTTCACGCAAAAACTGCTGATCCGATTTTTATGAAATTTTCATTAATGTGTATGATATGTGTATATGATATGTGTATAATATGTGTATGTATTATCTAAGTACTCAAAAAATATGCTTCAATAAATAGAACTTAAAATGTTGTCGAAGCTTAGTCAAAATTGTATGGGACCATGTCCTAACATAGATACCTGTCGACAAAAGTACCATGAAAATTTATTCGTTATTGGATGAGATAATAAAACATAAGAAACATAGACAAATTGATAACCTTCCTCTTAATAAATTAAATTAAATTTATAAATTAAATTGATAATCTTCCTTAATGAGTCGGTTATAATGTAAACTCATTAAAACTACAAAATATTGACTTCTATTTCAATGACTAAGTCATCTGGATTATCCTTGGGATCACCAAATCATCTCAAAAAAACCCTCACCATCAAAAACCTCACCATCCCTCACCATAAAAAAATTAAAATCGGCTCAGAAATGAAGGAGAAATTGATCAACAAATATACAAAAATATAGGTCGAACATACACTCTCCTCCTATTTTGAAAGTCGGTTAAAAAACGCAGAGTCATGTTGTTAAACCGGTTAAAATACTGCCATCCTGTTTTCAATAATCTGACTAGGAAATAATCCAAACAAATAATAACATAAAAGTATATATAAAAAAACTGCCTAATCATTCTCTAGGTTTTTATTTATAGCCATATGAGTACTTCGATGGTGACGTCAACTTTAGCAAATATGACGCAATGCGTGAAAACGTTTTTAATGATTGTTTTTTATTCATGTGAGAAATGACAGCTGATAATATTATCATGGAAATAAAATTCCAACATCAAGGTGACACTAGGTGGCATAGTTTTGCGATGACTCGACGAGTTGGTACCTAACCTAAGGCATTTTTTCGTCATCATCTCTGCCACTTCGTTCTTTACCAACCGTTAGTTACTGAAGGGTCAGCACATATCACGTTTAACGTCACAGAAGAAACGCGAGGCTCGGGATCGATTCCCGACAGGAGCAAGCATTTATGTAACGAACATCCAGATATCTGTATTTCTGGGTTTAGGTGTTTATTATTATAAATTTAATAAACACCAGTATCTGTTTGAGCCAAAACACGACACCGCAACGCCGCGCCGCTAAAATCGTCGGTTTGTTTTGCGGCGTCATAGACGTGTCTCTGATATGAACCATCGTGAGAAACTTATTGCTTATTTGTTATTAAAAGATTACATTGTTTATTATATACACTGTTTAAAATAAATCCCCGTGTTGGTCCGGGCTTCTTTGCAGAATAGACCATCTGCCTTTCTGGACAGGCAGCTCGTAAAAGGCGAGCATAGGCTTACCATCACTAACACCGTGACATCTGACTAGGTGGTAGAGTTTCGCAGCGACTCGCCCGGTTTGGTACCACCGCCTTACCTATTCCTGCCGCCATAACGTCATGACGTTTTCCGGTCCGGAGGGTAAGGTAGCCGGTAAACTTACTTTTGCTCGAGGTCTAACATCCTGACCTCAGGTTGGCAACGCACCATTACCGTCTTTGGTGTCTCTAGGCGGCGTGAATTTCTTACCATCAGGAAATCCGTCTGCTTGTTTGCCTTCCTATAACATAAAAAAAAAGTTCCGAGCCGCTACAATCGGCAGTGACGCTACTGTCGATTCTGACGGCGCGGCGCTGCTATGCGGATATGTGCTTCGACCCTTTAAGTATTTGTATGTGCTAAAATTGTTGACTTTTGACTAATAGATGGTCTCGACGGTTGTAAATATTGGTTTGCATCCGTCTGGACTGTAGATTTAATCCAAATTTAATAATAAACCAAGTTTCGTTCAAGGCCTTTAGTAAGAAGGAGTGTTTAAAATCGTCTCCAACCTTTTTAAATCCGTTCAAGCATGTAATTTGCTTACTTTATGTTTGGTTTATTTTGTGTTATTTATACCGGAATATTTATTTATTTATCACGCCAGTGTTCACAGTTGTCTTGTTCCACTTTAAAAGGGTAAGGTAGCCAGTAAATTTATTGGTGCAAAACACGTACCCAATATGTTTGACATAAACTTTGTGTATAAAAATAAAATAAAATGCCAACCTCATTTTAGCAACGCACCATTAGCATCTTTGGTGTATATAAACGTGTGGGTGCCATTACAAATCCGTCTTTGTTTTACAAAAATAACGCATAATCAGCGAAGGTCTTTGAGAAGAACACCGGAAATAGGTAGGTAGGTTTACAAATCACAGGTAGACGGGTATGACAATTTATCGATGTTTGTGGATACGGAAATCGACTACTCCATTGTTATCTGACAGTTTTATGATAACATTCGTTCAAGTTATAACATTTATAAGGTTGTACTTTATGATTCATACTTTTATACATTGAATATTCTAGAATTTTTCCTGAATGACAGGCAGAAAACCTACATTACCTAGACGATATTGGTTGTACCGCAAAAAATGTTAATGGCGTGAATATGAGTTTTCGCAAGGTTACTTGAGATGTAGGTATATTTGATTACTAAGCAAAATGCGATTAAGTGGTTCAATAGTATGAAACCATTGTCAGCGCCTCAAGCGGAAGTTAAAACAACGAAATTTTGATCCTCCTAAATCGAATACGGTGTAGTAGTTACTTTTCGTGGGAAAGTAAAAATACCCTGGCCAAAAGTAACTCGTGATACAGATCTTATGTAGAGTCAAGACTTACTTAACATATTGATAGAAGAAGGCGTTACTTTGCGGAAATCCATACTTAAATCTAAATAAACCCGGTAGCTCCTAGTAGCTGGTTATATTTGGAAGTTTTAGCAACCGGTAAGTCCAATTCATTCTTAGCGCACTATTTTATCTGTTTTTGTTACGCCATAATACGTATACATTTTTGGCGGAAATTGCAAATTAAATAATGTTATTTAGATTTACTCAACATACCTGCTCAAAGCCAGGCCTTAACTTCACAAGTCCTTCACAAAAACTAGTTGTTTATTAACACCCGACGGAAAAGAGGGGTCTTGTGAGTTTGAGTATGTATGTTTGTGGCATCATAAGTTTTGAGCAGATGGACCAATTTCAATTTCTTTGAGCATCAAAGCCCCCTTAAAAATTTGCCCTTGATTTCATTTTATGTAACGGAAGAGTCCACATAAAATCTTAAGGACCCTCAGTTAGACGCATCTTAAAAAAGCAGGTTCCTTCTCACCCATATCCCCGAAGAAATAGGCAGAGGCACAACCAGGGCACCCACGACTAGCCGAAGACACCAAGTCTCACAATGTGATAGGTGGCATCTTAAATTGTAATTAAAAGTAAGTTAAAATTTTCCAGCTTTCAGAAAGTATCAAATTGACATTGACGGAATGGGGCTCACGCAACGGAGTACAACAAAATGGCCACGCTTCAGACCACGAAGAGCCATTGGAGAAACACTCGAATTACATGGTGGTGTCCACCTCGACGGACCCCAGAGAAGCCGTCGTCAATATAACCAGGCCACATGATGATGTGCACAACAAAATGGCGGAGGAAGAGAGGAAAAACTTGAAAATTGGTGTGAAAATATTTATTAATGAAGATAGCACGAGTGCCTTGACCGAGTGTTTGGAGAATGGTAAGTGTGTTTATAGCATAGGATAACAAATAGATAAACATGTTCGTTACTCCAGTAGTTTTTCCACCACAGATAAGTAACAAGCCTGTTACTATTTTGTTAATCTATTATATACTTTCTTTTAGAAAGTCGTGCTAGTTACACTACTAATAACTTATGAACGGCTTAACCGATTTTGCTGAAAATTGACGGGGAGATAGCTTAGAAACAGGCGAAAGACTTACGATACTTTCTTCATTGTTTAAATCCCGTTAAACAATGAAGAAACTAGGAAAAAAACATTTTAAATTTTCCCATACAAACTGATCGGGTGGAACGAAGTTCACCGAAACAATTAGTCTTTATCATTATATATAATAAAACTAAGTTGATAAAATGTGCGTGCCGATAAAGCTTAAAAAGGATTCCCGATACGATAAAGGGACTTATATAGTGCAACAGCCCTTTATCCCCCCTCGAACAAGAAAGTTCCCGTTTTAAATTAAAGGGCGTATTTTTAAAGATATAAAGGCTTTTCCAATTCCTCAACTTGAAAATTAAGTAAAGTAGTGGCGCCATCTGTTGTCGAGTAGTTGAACTCCATTCAGAACAACTATTATTTGAGTTGCGTTTCGAAAGTCGCTGCGAACAATTAGGGCATGTGTAGCAATGGCGCGAAATTTGAAATTACAATTTCAACAAAGTCTTAAATTACATCTCCCGGGCGAAGCCGGGTATTATAGCTAGTAATAATATATGAAAATGAATCCCAATTTCGCGAGTGACCGGATGGGCCAATTTGCTAATCATTTTTTGTTGTGTTAGTTATAATCAGGAGAAGGTTGTTTTGAAAGAAAAAGGAAATGGGAAAAACAATACTTTAATCCATACAAACTGTTTGTAGCTGTAAGTGTCATGCGATACGAAGTTCGCCGTGTTGACTAGTTATTTATAAATTTTGCAACAATCACATGATATCTTAGTCTTCTGTTTAAAAAATGCAATTGTATACACAAGTGCGGACGCTTTTGCGTCAGTTTGTACGTATTTCTGTGTAGGTATGTGTGCGTAACTGCCTTCCTGCCAGGCAGCTCGTAAGAGGTAGTAGGAAACAGGAGTCCACCGCCTTACCGATTACTGCTGTCAAAATGATATTAAAGTCATAACCGTAGGGAAGGGTAACCGGTAGACTCGCACAATTGACCTAACACCTTGGGCACATTTATGGTTGTCTAATACCAGGGGCGTGCACAGAGATTTCAGGCAAGGTAGGCATAAAATTGTAGCTTAAAGAAACTTACCAATTTTAGGAATTCAGTTTAGTTTTACGTCGTACCTTTGACACGAAATATCATTTGATTCACATGCCACATTATTATTGATAATAACAATAATTATTGAAAGTTTTTGTATGATCACCATGAATAATCTAAATTAAAAATTGATCATAAAATATAAGGTCCAAAAAAACACTTGCCGTCTTAGTTAATTAAACACATTTCATCGAAACTAGTTTTAAATTTCACTCTCAATAATTATTAAAGTTATTATGTCATTGAAACAGGTAGGTATTAAATTGATTTGTGCTAAATGAAGTCAAAACAAATAACATGGGTACATACATATCTTCACACCAAGTCCCTTATGGGATAGGCAGAGAGTATCGAGTGCCAAACCTCACGGTCCTTACAAACCTGCCTCGCTTCCTCCACATTCATAGTATATTTTCATACAATTATACCGGTTTGGGAGACTCTTGACAACACCTTCGATTTGATCATGAAATGTCAACCTAGGTCTCCCCGGGTACCTACATCTATCCACATTCGCATTGTATATCTGCTTTGTCAATCTTTCATCTGTCATCCTTTCTACATGTCCGAACCAGCGGAGCATGCCCTTTCTCATTTTAACACCAACATCAAAACAAACAGTGATTACTTTTTTAAAATCCAAATAAAATTATTTAATTTGCAATTTCCCGACAAATAATGTATACCTATTATGGCGTGACAAAACAGGCAAAATAGTGCCCTATGAATGAATTTTTATCGTAAGCTAAAACTCCCAAATATGTCAAGCTTCACACAAAACACACCACTAAATTGTTTTATTAGCACCAACAATACTTACACTACTAAAAACTCAACGCACGTTTCGCTTGTTCAGTTATTGGATTATAACATTAAAGAAAATTTAATTAAAATTATGTGTAAATACAAATACAATTTATGGGGGAAACACTGCTTTTGTTAGAGACACAAAAGCAGTGCTTCCCCTGTGCTACGGAGCTAGACATTTTTTTAATTATTCATTTTAATTAAAATAAACATTATTAATAGGTGCGTGGACAAGCATATTATTTTTCTGCATCATCACATTAGGTATAAACAAATTTTAAATTGAAGTTTGCTTGTGGTATCCATTCAAATTATCGCTTTGGATAAGATATAATGATATTTATATCACATCGATCATACTTAATTATAACGGATAGAAAATTTTCAAATACCTAACTTCCTACCTAGTCTTGTTTTGTGTTTATAAACTACAATAAAAAATAACGGTTTTACCAATAGCACAACTAACCGCTGCATTAGGTTACTGGAACGATATTTTAAAATTCACATTTAAGCCTCTAATGATAACGCATAGTTTTTTTGTCCGTCGCCGACACGTTGCAATTTTCATATGAGGACTAGATTGAGAAGGCGGTCGATTCCTATCTGATGAAGCTGCTGCACATCACTAGACTTCCAGTGGTCTTGTTTAGCAAACTTTCCGGCTCACTTGCAATCCAGACCGAAACACAAAAGTGACGAGAATTGACTCTGTGGTAGAAACAAGGTGGTAGTGTTAATCCGGGCGAGTATCTAAGCACCTCTTTTATTTCATCCGTATTAAAAACTCTCTCATGAAGGAGACCGCACTGAAGTGCGTATATGCTGGGAAATGCCAGATTGTGTATTGTATGAGAGGCACCTGTGGTCGATATTGAAAAGAATTAATATGGGCATTGGTCACGAAATAATAAATAGTATTACTTTCTGCAATGCACAGAAGACGCACTCTCGTAGAAAACACAAGTAATTTTGAATCTTAAGACGTGCCGTTTACCCTTGATATTGCGCTGAGCAAGTAAACCCGTAACACTTTAAAACTCGCGCTTGTTTAAAACTGTAAGACTCAAAAAGCTCTGATCGTAGCCGAAATAAGTATCAAGTTTCGACATCAGACACAGCTTTATACAACTGGTTTAAAAATCTACTTATCTTTTTACTATCTTTTTAAAATCTTCATAAACTGTGAAATGGAAATACCGAATTAATCCCGTCACTAATGCCGAAAAGCAGTTGCCCTATATTATTTCACGGAGTCTCGGATAAACATGGGTTTTTTTAAAGATAAAGTTTATAAGGATATAAAAGATTCTTCTTAAGACAACTGCTTAGGAAATATGTTGCAGATAGTTATGAGATTGTGCAAATATCATTAAACGAAGATATAGTTGATAAAAATGGCTGTTATCGATTCTTCGTCATTGCAGCAACAGTGTTATCTTATTCCAGAAGTAGATGTAAATAAGTGATTAGATGTACATATTAGCAATTGACGATGGCTTATGACAGTCAGCAGTTTTTTTTTAAAACAGCATATATAACTGTCATCATATATACCTAAAATATTTCTACGGAAGGTAGAAAGGAAGTAGGTACCGCAGACCTATTTGCAAATGACATATTTTGTTTTTGATATTGTTACATTTAATCTAGTCAGAGGTAGATAAGGTACTTAGTATAAGAAAGTAGTTACTTAAACTTAGGTACCTATTTAACAAAAAAACATATTTTTACGTAAGAAGACAGCAATCTATCACACTCTCCTGATGCTATGAGACAATCGTGGCCTATATACACCATAGATGTTGTAGGTGCGTCGCTGTCCTGCATCTGCTTCAGTCATGTTAGGCCTATTGTGTAAATCTACTACTGGTTACCATACCACCCAGGCTAGAACATGACTGTGATGGAGACAGGAATTAATAAGGTTGTGGAACCCTACCAAGGCCAAGTAGATGTACAGCACTGTACCATCAGTGGTATTTTTGATACTTAGCCATTTTACGTATGCTTATCACTTACTTTTCCCCGTCTTGGTCCGGGCTTCTTTGTAGAACAGACCATCTGCCTTCCTTGCCAGGTATCTCGTAAAAGGCGAGCATAGGCTTAGTTTTACTAAGTTTTACCAAGCGCCGACGATGGAAAATATCAAAAATATTATCGTTGTCCTTTGGACCTTATTTGAGGAGGCAAACGAGCAAGTGGGTCACCTGATGGAAAGTGATCACCGCCGCCCACGGGCATCCGCAACACCAGGAGTATCACAAATGCGTTGCCGTTATTTGCAATTCTACTAGCTACCTTATCCTCTGGTCTAGAAGACGACAATGTAGTAGACGGTAGTAGATCCCCACTCGGGCAACTTGCTGCTCAATACCACTAGCGCCATTTAGATTTTTTATGACAAGGATTTTCGCTTCTTAAGACGTAAGAAGTGTCATAATTTATTTATTATTATTTGTCTTTTTTTATGGCTAATATGTTGCTAACCTTGCGGTTTTTAAAACCTCAACGGACTTAAGGTATTGAAACTTTAATGGAAAAAATTGCCACGCCCACGTTGCTTGCCAACCATATACCTACATAGTGACTGATATCTTATCAACTATAATTTTCGATTGTCATTATCATAAAATGTCATCGCTAAAGTAAAATCATTAATATCGTTGATGACATTGATTTCAGATTTGTTAATCTTAATCATACTTTCCGTATATATAAAAATCTAGTGTCACGATGTATGTTAGGGATGAATTGATAGAAATACTATGTGAATCATATGTGTAGTTAGCAGCCTTGGCGGTTGACAAGCTTGTTTGTCTATGCCCGAAAAAAGTTTAACCGGAAGACATTTACAAACGTTGATTTTCTTGAGCAGCACCCCGAAAATTGACTTTTTTAAATTATTTTGAAGGTGACTCATGGTCGGGAGTATCTCAAAAACTATTATTTAATGTTAGAATATTATTATGTAGTACTTTTACAATACTTGTTACGGTTTTCACTCAAAATTTTCCAAAAATGATACGATACTAGTGAGAGTATGAGGTACCGGTTTCAAGCCCCGGGTCGGCAACAAAATGAAAATATTTTCTAAAATATTCTTAACAAACCAACTTTGCTCGTGATTGGCTTCCTCTTCGACCTTCTGGGCGTGAAGATATATTTTTTTATTTAATCAATAATTTTAAGGGTCTACCTAACCTAAAATTAACTAAGTCTTCAAAATATTTTACATGATACATCCTTATTTTTTTATTTCAGTATTCACTGCATTGAGGACAGACAAGATAGATAATGTGATACTAGCATACAACCCAGATATCCCCGCACGGGTTGACGCGCACGACGATGGAAATATTAAATCTAACTTCAGCAAAGCGTCACCCATATCGATCGGCAGTAATGTTGGTGAGTCAATTTATGTACTTACTGCGATCCGTACAGTAGTACTATTTAAATTATGCGCTTCGGCTATATTCGTCAAGCTTCGGGAATTCGAATGTATTTTATATATAATTATAATATATATATATATATAAAGTGTTGTTATTACATAACTAATCATTTCGCTTAAATTTAGATTAGGTCAGCCAATTTAAAAGCAAAAGTATAAAAAGAGCAAAAAGTGTAAAGCCGAAGTGCATAATTTAAATAGTAGTGCTATACCTAGGTACTTTATAGATGTTGGGGTTAACACAGCTTAAATTTTAAGTTGGACTTTTGTTGTAGAAGTATAGCTGGGTGTTGTAAACGTTTTAAAATTATTTAGTTTTTCCATGGAAACCCATTGTGATATCAGAAAAATAGCCTATGTCCTTTTCCAAAATATAATTTCTCTGTTTTAAAATTCATTGAATTCGGTTCAGCTGTTTTTGCCTGAAAACGGAACAAACATAAACACTTTCGCATTAATAATGGTGAATGGGACTCGACTGTTCTGATCCAAAATTTTCATTTGATATAAAATCTAATTACCCAAGAATTATAAATAAACATTCTAAAGCAGTGTTTACCAAACATTGTTCTTTTTTAGCTCGGTAATTTTCAAACTGCCTCTCCGTGACCCACTTGACGCTTTTAAATACAAACTGCATCCAGTAGGTTACTTTAGCTTCATATTTTACTCTAACAACTTCGTCACATCAGTTTAAATGGTCAGGTACCGGGTCTCGAGCCGGCATTTAGGAAACACTGTTCTGAAGCAATTACACAAATCGATTTAACTCCAAACTGAGGTAATCGAGTTTTGGCGCCATTGAGGGAAAAGATGGTCGAAGTTTTTACATATTTGTTGGATTTCATGTTGAGTGAAATTAGTCAATTTTGGTGGCATTTTGTACAATTTTGTTCAGTGAAAGTGCAAAAATGAAATAATCATGAAGAAATTAGCGTAATGTGGATTTCCTCGTTGCCGCCAAATCTTATTACATTAGCTTGAGTAATGAGGCCACCGCTTTACCCAAGAGCCTGACATGACTTGCTGACGAATTATGACTGTAATTACAATTGATTAAAATTGATATAAAATTTGATGCAAATTTCTACTTGACTAATGGCAAAATATTAACGTGAAGGCCAAAACCTAAAGAAAAAAAGAACTGAGCTAATCAAATGCTTACCATAGTCCATCAGAGAGCAACAAAAAATCACAATTGAGGATCTCAAACATTCGATTTGAATAACTAGAATTTGTTTTTGTGTATTCGTTAGCCGAATCATTACGTTGTAATTTTTCTTAATTTCCTTAAGCTAAGGATCTTTGGGTGCGAAGTAAATGGAACTTTGGGGAACGGTTTATATCTTGTATACATATACATACATATACATATACATATATTCATGTATCTGCTTGACCTTCTTGGAGTGCAGTCGAATTCTCCTGATGATGCTTCGGTTACGAAGGGAAACGTACGTTAAGTTTTTAGTAGTATGTGTATTGTTGGTGCTAATAAAACAGTTTAGTGTGTTTTGTGGAGCTGGATATATTTGGAGGTTTTTGTCTTCCGGTAGGTCCAATGCATTCATAGCGCACAATTTTTTCTGTTTTGTCACGCCATAATACGTATAGGTACATTATTTTTGCGGAAATTTGCAAATAAATTAATTTTATTTGGATTTAAAATTGAATCTCCTTTCTCGCCTGATAATCGCATCACGAACACATGGACAAATTTTGCTATTTCTTTGTTGTGCTACTAGTTGTCAGGACAAAGTTTTTGTGAAGAGAAAAACCGAAAAGATGTAGGGAAAATGGGGAAAACAATACTTTATTTTTTCCACACAAACCATTGGTAGCGGTAATGTCAAGTAGTAGGAGGTTTTTCCCGTACAAGCTATTATCTATTTCTTACTAGTTGTTAATGTCAAGCGATACGAAGTTCGCCGGGTTGGCTAGTGAGTTATAACATATTGCGTTTAATTTAAACAGCGCTCTTGAGATAAAATATTAAGAAGTTTCACGGTCACTCAACAAATACCATTCATACACGACCTTGGCTTTAAACTTATCATGCGCGACATGTTATCAAGATTGTGATTCTCGCTTGTAAAGATTAATTTTATTTATTAAAAACATACTCGCCTCTGTAGTCTAGCGGTTCAGGTGTCGGACTTGACTGCATGAGATCCCGGGTTCGAACCCCGGGCTCGAAAAAGAAGACTTTTTTAATTTTCTAATAAAAAAAGATGCTCGGGATAGTGTCTTCGGCTAGTCGTGGGTTGTGCCTCTGCCTACCTCTTCAGGGATATGGGCGTAAAGATATATTTTTTTAAACATGTCGAATAAGTGATTTCTGTGATAGTAGTTATCTATAAATTGCAAAGGTTTCCGCAAATGTAGGATTTAATGATTACAGAAGTGATTCACCAATTTTGAAGTTATCAACAAATTTGAAATTTATCGTTGACTAGCTGTTGCCTGCGGCTTCGCCCGAGTTTTCGTAGGAACCCGTTGTGCGATCGGGATTAAACGTAGCCAATATGTCAATCCAGGTCACAATCTATCTGTGTTCAAAATTTCAGACTAATCCCTTCAGCCTTTCGAGGGTGAAAAACTACAAACATCCGTACATACATACAAACTATCGCATTCATATTATTAGTAGGATTTTAGAGTCTAAAACTTAGGAAGATTAGGAGTTATAAGTAATCATTATTATCCATATTCTATTCTCAAAGAGGAGTTATCTATATATTTTTAAGTTATTTATAAAATTTGGAAGTTATCCTTTCGTTTTAGTCCTTCTTCGTTTTGGTTTTGGTATATTTCGTTTGTCATCCACAAATTTAGTAGTCATCCATGAAGTAAAAGTTCTATAAATATATGATCAGTTTTTTATAAATCTTGCAGTTGCTTAAAAATTTAGCAGATAATTTAGAAATTCGTTAATTTAGAAGATACTCATATATTTTGGAATTTTTCTTTAGTTTAGTTTATCCATATATTTTAAGCTGTTTACAAAAAAGAATTGTCACGGCCCATAGCGCTGGACGTTATTCTCTTTGGACATTAGTCGTGTAAACGGAAAATTTACCTAGGCCTGACACAAAAGAAATGTTTCTCAATTTTTGTTTCATTAGATATAATAAAAATATAGTAACATTATTATAAATATCAGTGGCCAACACCTATTTATTGCTATGTGATTTTATTAAGGAAAAATATTTCAAAACTATTGTTTTTAAAATTAATAGCAATTGTATCATTAAAAAGGACACGTTAAATCGATATAAATACAAAACATAGACAGCTATCAAACTTCAAGTACCGTTAGAGCTAAAATATTAAAAAAGTATCTTCACGCTCGTATCCCCGAATAGTTAGGCAGAGGTACAACCACGGCACCCACGACTAGCCGAAGACTCTAAGTCCCACAATGTGATAGGTAGCAAGCCTATCGCCAACCGGGCTCATTTCCAATCCCGACCAACATTTTGTAATTAGAAAATTGGAAAAATCCAATTTTCTTTTTATTAGCCTACCCGGGATTCGAACCCGGGACCTCATGCAGTCAAGTCCAACACCCGGACCGCTAGACCACAGCGGTGAGGCTAAAATATTGGTAGGGGAATATAGTGTTCCAGTATATCCTACATCCGGGAGAATATTTTGCCTTTTGTTTGTTTTATGTTCTACATTTATAATGTTATTAATGTTTTAAGATCTTGGTTTTACCTGCTTCGAAACAGGTAACAGAAACTAATCGTGCTATCTCACTCTTACATTCCTCATGAACCTTAACTTTATTGGTAAACGTTTATCATATAATATGTATTTACATAACATATTTAATTCTGGAAGTTTAAAAGCGCAATCTTAATATCAACTAGATAATTCCATTTATTTTAATTTAGGGTTTTAAAAAGTAAAATATTGAACATTATATTATGATGCCTAATAAATCAAAAGGCAATATTTTGTGGTAGCCTTTGATTTCAAATATAACAATCGTATGTTTTTGTTATATTCATAACTAGCAAACCCGGCGAACTTCGTTTCGCCATTCTGTTTTCCTGCTTTTCTGTTGAAAAGTTTCCCGAATTTTGTTTGCTATAAACCTCAAGGAGCCCAAGACTTTTCCAACGAATACAAAACTGTGGAAATCGGTTCATGCGTTCTGGAGTTATAGCGCCAAAAAGGAAACCCCGACTTATTTTTATATATTTCAAAATAACAAAAAACTTAGAAATGTACTTTTCATGCCGAGTCTGGGTCACAAATGACAGTTCTTGAGGAGCGCTATCCTTAAATTTATGAGTTTTATTCATAAGTAACATAGTTTCCTATATATTTAAGAGCTTCGTAGAAGTCTTGAGGGAGAAATAAACTTTACTTTTTACTTTTTTCAAGCAGGCAGATGAAGTTTATTCAAACGATTCCAAAATCAACGCGAAAACTGTTTAGAAAGAAAATAAAAACATTGTTATATATTTTCAGGACGCGTCTCAAGTACAGAAGTAGATGCAGACAGCGAAGCAGATGCTAAAAAGTGTGAAGCAATTTTACCTGGGATCAAAGTATTATGGGCGGTTTTAGAAGATTATGTAAAAAAAGGTAGGTTTTTGTTACGAATAAGATAAAATTTATTCTCAAAAACAACTTTACGGAACACGCAAAAAAGTCGCAATCGTCCGCTGCTGGTTGAATTATGGTGTTTAAAGTGGTGTTCAATTGCACGTCTTTTCCCGAGAAAGAGAGGCAAAGGTTGTAGGCTCAAATCCTGCTTGAGGTGATATAGTGTTATTGACTTTAGTATTTATTATTGTGTGCCAAAAAATCATGAAAGTAAGATAAAGTGTCCGAAACGAGAACGCTACGGAAAACCTATAGTGTAACACTCGCTGACCGCATTCGCAACAGTGAGATCTGAGAAAGAGTGGGATTGAAAGAAAGTGTTGGTGTAAAAATAAGAACGGCCATGCTTCATTGGTTCGGTCTTAAGGGAAGAAAGACTCACGAAATATTGATAAACCAGACATAAAATGTGAATGCGGATGGAAGTAGGTATCTGGGGAGACCTAGGTTGAAATGCCACGGACTGACGTTTGCGTATGATAAGAGTATTGAATGTGAAAGGAACTAGTTGTGTCTTTTATTCACAGAGTAAGCCTATAAGTAAGAGTAAGTAAGTAGAGTTCTATTAGCCAATGTATACGAAATTGACACGAAAATACGAATTTTGTAATTGAGACGAAAGGTTCAAGAACAGAGACAAGAAGAACAAAAACAGGTTCAAATCCTGCCCGGGGCCAAATTTTTTCTTTCTTCAAAGTTTACAGAAAAACACAGGGCAAATGCTTAAATAAAAATGTCAATGTGTACGTTTTTACAATAAACTTACTGAAAGATTTTTCAATTGATAAATTAAAAAATGTGTCTGTCATGAAATTACAGTATAATCTTACTAAACTGGCATTATTAAAAATCGGAGGGTGCTGGGTTATTGAAATGTTCGCATTACTAGATTATAGTGAAAAAATCATGAATGATGAATAAAATAAATAATTTAACAGAGGGAATAAATAATTGTAATGTATTAAATTAACATGTTCATGCGTAACTAATTTTGTTTGAAAGTATTGTAATTTGTAAGTTTTAAAATAATCCTTAATTAAGGCCTGCTTTTTTGCAACAAGTCTTTACTTAAAAGCCAAAAGGCTGCCTAATAACTTTAGCAGATATACCGTTCTCTTCTGCCCATGCTATGCAGGTATTGGTTTTGAAATAATCCTTAATTAAGGCCTGGTTTTTTGCAACAAATCTTTGCTTAAAAGCCAAATGGCTGCCTAATAACTTTAGCAGATATGCCGTTCTCTTGTGCCCATGCTGTGCAGGTATTGGTTTTGAAATAATCCTTAATTAAGGCCTGGTTTTTGGCAACAAGTCTTTTCTTAAAAGCCAAATGGCTGCCTAATAACTTTAGCAAATATGCCGTTCTCTTCTGCCCAGGCTATTGGCAGGTATTGAAACAAATAATTGCATCATCTGGTTTAACTCTTACAGTTCGATTCCTTCAAACTAAGAATTTAAATTTTCCTCACTTGTCTCCAATCTTTCTGATAGATTTTGTAACCAATCGGTAAGAGGCAGATTATCTTCAGGATGTTGATATGTTTCTTCTGTTTCTAATAGTATGTAGACTACAACTGCTTCTATGAATATTGGATTAACTTAGATGAAACAGACTTCCAAGCATGAGCGAGAGATAATACAATGTCTTTCAAATTCAATCCTTTAAGGTTCTGTGTTTTATCACCATCCTGAGATATAATATGGACTAGCAATTTATTTTTATACAAAGACTTTATTTTTTGGATAACATTTGAATCCATCGGCTAAAGTAAAGGTTGATAATTTCTCACCCGATATGGTTATTCGACGGATACCAAATTTGTGTTGTTGTGGGTAATTTTTTATGAAATTCGATTGCTTTGTCTTTCAGAATTTCTCTAGATATATGAGTGTATTTATAACGCAGTTGTATGTACGACACGCAGAGAGCGTTTTCCATTTTTTGATAATCGCCAACTTTTAGTGTTCACGCTTTCCTGGCCCAGATTCCATTATCTTGACGTGGTTTATCTTTTACCTTTATTCGACCATATATGTAGTAGCACGCCCAACAACATACTATTATTTTGCAAATTTGCACATGTTTTCTTCATCTATCCTATCTAAATTCTTTAAAATCTCCATTTTATAAATCAAATCTAGTGTCTTGTATTTGCGTTTATTTGACATTTTTTATAAACTATTCTCACTTGAAGAAAACAAATACATAAGCACGTGATAAGTTTTGGGGTTAGACTGCTATCCAACGACGCGAGTGGCCGAAACGCACCGGTGTAGAGGGGCAAGGGAGGCGTTGGGGAAGGGTGCCGGATTATTGGACGTACCGGTCTATCGAAGTGCCCTATTAGTGAGAATATA
Source organism: Calephelis nemesis (assembly GCA_002245505.1). Lineage (NCBI taxonomy): Eukaryota > Metazoa > Arthropoda > Insecta > Lepidoptera > Riodinidae > Calephelis > Calephelis nemesis. The sequence goes on from NJDD01003018.1 coordinate 88,469, forward strand.
CTGTATATAAAAAAATGTTATATGCGCATAAGAGTGCTAGGGATTAATTATTGCTCCTCATGCTAATCTCTTTCAAATATGATGTATTTACGATTTTCTTAGTGTCTACTTATTATAAAATGATTAAAAAAAACAAACCCGCTGAGATTCTTTTGACGGATGTTCTTAGAGTGTGGTCATGCCGCGTTCCGATCCGGTGGTACCTTTTAGGATTACATAGACATGTCGCAAGTTTCTCTGGTATGGTCTATGTGAAATCAACGATTTTCTTCTTCTTTTAGCCAGGTCTATAGGATTATCTCAGTGCTATCTGCCTACCCCGCAAGAAACTCTTTTTACTAACCATTAAATGAGACATTAATACACGTATGTATATTTGAGTAGAAAATCTATGGTATGGTTGCAGGTCGCGTGACCCAGCTGGGCGTGGCAGACGTGGGAGACGGTTGCCTGCGCAAGCTGCATGCGTGGGCGGAGGTGAGGCCCACCATCGCACAGATCAACCTCGCCTCCTGCTGCGTCGTGCCGCCCGCGCTGCACGCCTTCTGCCGCGCCAACGACGTGCAGCTTCTCACGCACGCTGATCCGCCGGGTCAGTGACCTTATACATTTTGTTTTAACTGACTGACATAGCCTAGTAAAAATTGTATTATATAAGTGTATTAATAATTTTAAATTATTTATTTTCAGATCTCCTATCAATAGCCGCAGTAAAAACTCTATCGGATGCAGGCATCGGTTGCAACAACCTGGACTGGTGTGCCAGGTACCAGGTGCACATAAAGTGTAGAGGGGTGCTGGCTCTCAAAGGCTACGTATGTAAGGCCACGCTCCAGAATAAAAACGATAAATAAAAATTTATTTATTGATGTTAATTTAATCCTTCTGGTTTTATTTTTTTCCTTAAAACTAACCCTCATATTTTATTCAAACTAGTGAACATTATTCTCAAGACTTGTTCACAATGCATGGTACAGATCATTCAAAAAGAGTAGAGAAAAATGAGGGCGCCACCGTCTATAACATGACAACACCCTACTACGAATAGTTCCGCTAGGAGTAAATTATTCTACGACGAATCGTCTTAATCGTGTTAGTCACAAATTGGTTATAATTTTGTTGGACACCTACTAAACAAATTTTAAGATATACCTAGCTGTCTTCTTTCAACGAAAGTAATATAAAGAGACAAAACTCTTTGGTGCTGTCAAATATTCTGTGCACTACATTTTATCTATTGACGTTTAATCTATCATAAACATCAAAATTTGACATGTCTAAAATCTCTTTTGCTTTTGTTTCATTTAAAAATAGCATGCATCTAAAATAAGATTAGTTTGTGAACAGCAGAATTACCACTATTGTATAGAAATATCCTACATATTGTTTTTTTATCTACATTCTTCTAAAATTCTGTTAAACTAGAGTATTGTAGTCTTTGTGTTAAACTTTATGTGAATGACTTCCCGAGTACTACTACGACGAATAGTCTTATTCACTGTTTCTACATGTCTGGAATTAGTAAGTTGAACTCTGCAAAATTTGCATTAAATTTACATAAAGTCGCACAGTGTGTACAAGATCTCGACAAATGTGACTATAGAAATTTATAAAATAAAGGTTTATATTTATATACACTTAGCGGAGGTTGTGGCATGTCCTTATCGTTTTGCCAGATTTGGAAAGAAGTTTCTTTCTTTATCTGATTTTCAACTAAAGATGAACAAGCACATGCCAACGCATCATAGATGTTAAAGGTGCGTCGCTGTCCTGAGGCCAGGAGGGTTACTCTCGAAGCTCGATTCATGTAACATGGGAAATTGGAAACGAGTATGTAATTTCAGTTATTTTTAATTAAGTTGATAAGCAAAACAATAAGGTATTTTATCGGATTCGTTGAATTTATTTGGAACTAAATGTAAGTAATCCCCTAGTATTGTGTTCAAAACTTCCTAAAATGACATAATATACGTTTCCAATCCACATTTTATCGAGATCCGAGAGTAACTCTACAGGGGGGGTTACCATAAGCTCATAAAACAGTACTATTTCAAAAATACTAATTGTCAGTCGAGAAAGACAACCTTATGGCGTATACCATAAAGTTGCTTATAAAGGCAGACATTTATAGAGATGGAAATAATACTGCTATAAGTGTTCATGGTAGGTCCCCAGGATGTAAGGACTATTGTGTAAGTCTGCCGGCTACCCTACATTATGGCGGTAGGAATAGGTAAGACGGCAGATTTCAACCCGGGCAAGTTCCTACACATCACTCTACCACCACATAAAAAAAGTAATTATTTAGAAAAATGTCCCCGTGTTGGTCCGGGCTCCTTTGCAGAATAGACCATCTGCCTTCCTGCCGCAGCAGCAAGCAGCTCGTAAAAGGCGAAATCCCGAGCTGGAGGCCGAAATCCCGAGATTAGTAAAATCGACCGGGATCGAATCCTCTAGTGGCAAACCTATCGCTTACCGGGCTCTTAATAAATCCCGGGCAACGTTGTTTTGTTAGAAGATTGATTTGTTTTTGTTACTTGACTCGGGGATCGATCCTGGGACCTCATGAAGTAAAACCAATAACCGGACTTGACCACAGAGGCGATTAATTAATATGAATGACAAGACAAGAATAGATTCAGAATCGGAATCTGGAAGATGATAGGACCTTGGGCAAGCGTTATTTTGAGAATTCAACCTTATACTTTGCAATTGCGGGAGACATGAATATAAATATTTTAGATGATGCTGCTGACAACGAAAATACTTGTGCTTACCTAAATCTTCTTGCAGAACATAGACTGGTATCTTCCATCAATATTCCAAGTCATAATAAATCCTGTATTGATCACATATTTATACCAATGAAAATTCAAGCTGAATCGGTAGTATGCTCTACTGATCTTACTGACCACAGTATGACAATGGTAGGTATAAAACTTCCAACAGAAAATACTAGAAGAAAATAAAAGAACTAGAAATAATATTAATTTTGAAAACCTAAAAACGGAACTCGGAGCAATAGAATGGAATTTTTCGCTAGAAAATATGTCTGTCGATGACGCAGTGTCAAATTTCTCAATAATTTTATGTGACTTAATAACTAAACACACTCACACTTCTCGTATAAGCCATTCAAAGTTCACAATCAAGCCTTGGATGACACCCGGACTTATAAAATGCTCAAAACACAGAGATAGATTACATTCAGACTCAAAAAAATATCCTAATGACGAAACAAAGAAAATAATATACAGACACTACCGAAATTTTTATAATTTTCTTCTTAGGAAATTAAAAACTGAATATGAGAAAAAGAGATAGAAAATAACAAAAAAAGACCCAAAAAAGCTTTGGAAATGTATTGACGATATATCACATAGAAATTAATAAAAAGTCACTGTAATTTAGACCTGCTTAGTGCTAAGGAAACTGTGAATGATTCCTTAAATGCGTGTAACTCTTACTTTGCTACTGTGGGAGAAAATCTAGCTAATTCTATTCTTAGTCATTCCAATGAGACCCAGGATACTCTTGCTACAAAAATAAAAATTGGTAATTCTCCTTCCAGCTCACTTTTCATAGCCCCAACTGATGAACAGGAAATACTAAATCTTATACGAGATCTACCCTATGCGCCATGTCAAATGACCTAGTAGTTCACTGGGGCTAGATAATATACATAATGGATTGTTGAAAAGTATTAAACCATAAATATCAAAACCACTGTCACTTATCTTTAACTTAAGCATTAATTCGGGAATCTTTCCAAGAGCATGGAAAATTTCAGCAGTTGTACCTATTCATAAGGGAGGCTCTAAAAACTGCTCAGCAAATTATCGACCAATATCATTGCTAGGGACTATCTCAAAATTATTAAAACGCATTATAAATCAAAGATTAATGTCCTTTCTAGCGATAAATTCTCTGAAAACAGGTCGACAGTTTGGGTTTAGACACGGTAAATCTACCCAAGATGCAGTTTCTCTTATAACCAAAGAAGTATCCAAACATCTTGATAATAGACGAAGCTGTATCGGTGTTTTCTTAGACCTTGCAAAAGCATTCGATACAGTTTCTGTTCCAATTCTGCTTAAAAAATTGCAAGCATATGGCATCCGTGGTAATGCACTAAATTGGTTTGCTAGCTGTTTGACGGAGCGAAGTCAATGTATAAAAATAGGTGATCATATTAGTACACCCGAATCAATATCTTTTGGCGTGCCACAGGGCAGCATCTTAGGGCCATCTCTATTTCTTTTATACGTAAATAATATTGCCAAAATTCCCCTAACAAATGCTGAAAACTTCTGCTATGCTGATGATACTGCTGTTGTATTTCATGTCAAAGATTGGCAAACTGTATCAAAAAGGGTGGAGGATAGCTTAAAGTTAATCTCCGACTGGTTAAACTCTAATCTTTTAACTTTAAATGCCAAAAAGACAAACTTTGTGTGTTTTCATAAAACAGCTGCATCGGCTCCATCTAATTTATCAAGTATAAAAATACATTCCACTCAATGTCTTTCATCCCAATGCACCCAATCCTGTTATTGAGTAGACCATATTCAGCGTGTTAATGTATGTAGATATCTTGGTGTTATGTTGGACGAAAAAATATCTTTTAAGGATCAATCTTACTTGTATAATCTATAGTAAGAAAATTGATGCCAATTATGAGAAACCTATTAGAAACCTATTATTATTGCAAACCTATTAGATATCTTTCTGAAAACCTTTACTCTGATACAGAACTTCTAAATATAGGACAATTATATTACTTAAGGATAGCAATTTGTGTTCATAAAAATGTAACTAAATCCGACAAATACGAATCAATGCTTAAGCAAAGAGTTTTTAGACTCCCTAATTCAACACCGAAAACAACCTTTGCCCAGCGATTCGGTGACTTCCTTTTTCCACATAGATATTTATAACAAGCTAATCAGATTATTTAATTTTAAAAACAATACTGTCAGACAAACAAAAATGTTATTATCAAAAGGACTCTACAGAATGTCGTTCGAAGAGACTGAAAATTTAATTAAAATCAAAAAAATAAAATGTAATCCGTACGCAATATCTTTATAACTAATTAAGAAACAAAAAAAACTGTATCTACTACTACACTATGCTCAGCCTAGTGTGGAGGCCAGAAAATTGTAATAGTTTGTAACTTGGTTTCTGATAAATAAATATTTTTATTTTTATTTTTTATTTTACTAAGTTTCTTGTGGGCAGATAGTACCTATCGAGTGCCGTGTGTCAGGAATCCTGCAAATCAGCTCGCTTTTTATAAGATAATGGAAAGCAGACGTGTTTCCTGATGGTAAGAAATTCACTTCGCTTAAAGACACCAAAGGTGGTAATGGTGCGCTGGCAACCTGAGGCCGGGATCTTAGGCCTAGAGCAAAAGTAAGTTTATCAACTAGCTTAATCTACGAACCGGAACACGTCAACGGTAAGCATTGACGTTAGGGCGGCAGAAATAGGTATTGCGGTGGTTCCAATCCGGGCCAAACCTAGTCAGATCTCATGGTGTTAGTGTCGGTAAGCCTATGTTCGCCTTTTACAGATGATCTATTCTGCAAATGAGTCTAACACATCAATATGCAAATGCTATTAAATAAAATTTAGGGGCTTGTTCGTATTTATTAACCTACCACATTTATAATCTACTTCCAAAAACAGGAAGATTTTATCGATTTCACAGCATCTTCTTTGTACTAATTAACTAGCTTTCACCCGTGACTTCGCCTATGCGCCAAATTATACAAAATCTTTTACATTTGACATGGCGCATAGGTGAAAAAAGATTTTAGAAACGCAGTTTGATTTAGTGCTAGGTATTTAGGTATTATTTTTTATTTTATTACTGATGTATGAGTTAGGTATATTACGCTGGAGTTTCGTCAGAAGCGGTCAGCAGTTTTTGGATGAAAGAGTTTTTGTACTCTTAACGTCCAACCGATGAATCCATCCTCACAAACTTTCTCATTCATAATATTAATTAGTACGAAGAAGCAATCTTTGTACTTTTATTAGACACTAGATAAGCCAATTTTAATGAACTGTTATACTGCTAGGTACCTACTCATTCTAAGGGTATAATAATAAAGAATATTATCTGTTTATAGGTAGCTAAATAAATAAACAAAAACGAAGCTGCAGTTTTAATATAGTTAAATTAGAAGGGCAGTTAACATTTTTTTTGCAATCTAAGGAAAACAATAGAGCTACTTCTCCAGCAAAGTTATAGGTAACAAGCATAACAATCTAGAATCAAGTTGGCAACGCACCAGAAATTCAAGAATTGACACACGGTAGAGTGTGTGTGAGAGAGAGAGAGGGGGGGGAGGCGATATCAACGCGGATTTCTTTGTTGGAAAACTGGTGTGGTCGTGACTTTCGGGTTTGTAGAACATTTTAAATTTTAGGATTATTTAGTTACTTTTTTTTTTATAAACACTAAAGATGTTAAAGTTGCGTTTCCAAATGGGACTGGGGTTTCAAGCCTCTTGCTGCCATAAGTGCCGTTTTCTTTTTATTCGTATTCGTACCCTATTCTTCAAACCGGATCCTAATTAAGTATGCCATTTTCGGTGATTTTCAACACAGTACTGGCAAATAAAAACATTAACTTAATAATGAGCAATAAGTTATTTAATCGGATTCGTTGGTAAGTAATCAAGTTGCTAAGACTGTGTTCAAGAGTAGGTACAGATCCGACTCCAATTTCCTTAATATAAACTCTTAAAAATATAAAACAGGTCCGCGCTCAGAAATGTAAATTACCTTTTAATCAGTTATTTAGTTGATTTTTTCCAGACAAAACTGTGACTTAATGATATATTCAATGTTTAATGACGTCTTTGAGCGCGGTTGTTAGACACAATTTGTATAGAAAATTTCGATTTACAGCCAAAGTTAATAACCTATCTGAGATAAGACATCATGTTATTTTAGATCAGTTGGTAGCTAACCGCTGTTGTTTTACAATTATTAACAAAAATATCTAAGCAACAAAACTCTAGAAGGCCTATCTTTATCTGTAGATAGATTACTAATACATATTGTCTGTTAGCGACTCATTAAAAGATAGGTAATTGAGGTCTCTGAGTGCGGTCTATCTCATCTCATCTTAAGCCAGCAATCAAACTCTAACCTTGAAATGACAACATTAAAATCTGATTGCTTGATAATCAAATTCATATAATTTTAAAGATATAATTGGAATCCACAATTGCCAACATAAAAAATTCAGCGGAAGCAGAGGGTCGCCACGGAAGACAATATCCGGTTTCCGGCTAACCCCTTTTTATTTTAATTCACAATTATAAAGTTATTCGCTTGATTTCGTAGTGGCTTCTTGCAGTGCTCGTTTTGAATATAAATAGTTTTAATGTGCAGCAGTAGGGTGGTCTTTCTCTTATTGTACATCTTTTAACCGATTGATAAAAGGAAGGTTAATCGATAATATACCTATCTGACTGTGTTTGTTAAAGTGTAGCCTTTTTTTATGACATTGGAAGGCAAACAAGCAGACGGATTTCCTGATGGTAAGAAATTCCCGCCGCCTAGAGGCACCAAAGTCGGTAATGGTGCGTTGCCAACCAGAGGCCGGGATATTAGGCAACGAGCAAAATTAAGTTTACCGGCTACCTTACCCTCCGAACCGGAACACGTCATGACGTTATGGCGGCTGGAATAGGTAAATAAAAAATGAAAAACATTTTTTTTATAAATCCATGATTTCTTCAGATAACCTGTTTTTGATATCATTTTGTGTATCTTAAGTTTATATATCGTAATATATATAATTCTTGTGGTCGTGTGTTTATCACTGAACTTTTCATAAACAACTGGAGCGATTTTGATGATTTCTTTTGCGTGTGTTCAAAGAGATTCGAGAATGGTTTAGATTCACAATTTGGTCCTCTGGAAAATATTTTTTATTTTTTTTTATTTGTAGTACCTAGTCGTTGATTTTGGAATGTCTTACATTGGGTCCGACAGACTGCGCTACTATCGAAGCATTAAGGCCCCATACTCAGTCAGCCAGAAGAGCCAATCGCCGCACTCCCCTGTTCCATGATTACTATGAAATATTGAGCTCTAAAGTCAACGTCTTAAGCGAAAAATCACTATTTTTGATACTATAAAAGTTTTTTAAAAAAAGTATAAAAACTGAAACAATTATCTTTTAGGTATAGGACTTATCTATGTTCATGATAAATCTGGTGTCGATATTTTCATAATTGAAGTAGACAGTTGGGTTTTGCTTTCAAAAAAGGATTAACTTTTTGATTTTTTTTCTATAGAGCAAAGTGAAATGAATCGTGTTTTGGAAACACTAGTCTTATAAAGCATATTCATTTTAATCGTGTGTATTTTTGTCACCAAGATATATGATTGCTTTGTATGAAAAAACATTATACTGCTGACGTATTTTAGCGTATATGGACCCTTAATGTCAAGCAATACGAAGTTTGCCGGGTCAGCTAGTATAATAATGAATCCATATTTCCTGTAGTCATCGTATTACACCTGAACGAATTAAAAAAAATTTGTTGAGTTAGTTATTGTCATAAGAAGGTTTTTACGAACAAATTGTTGCAGATTCAGATCGAATAGGTACCTACTATAATGTAATACTACTATAATAAATATAATAATAATAGGCACAATCTCGCTGCGATATTGGTGGTAATTTTGTTGCACACTCACTAAACTAATTTTAAGTTATCGCTGTCTTCTTTCAACGAAAGAAACAGAAAGAGACAAAACACTTTTAGCGCTGTCAAATTAGACCGTACACGTCATTTCTACAGACGTTTAAACTATTACTCGGAAAACGTCGATTAAAAACATCGCGATTTGACATGTTCGGACTAATCTGACGTGTCTAAAACGTCCCGTCTCTTTTGTTTTTGTTTCATTTGAGAAAGATAGCATGCATCTAAAATAAGTGTAGTTTGTGAACAGCAGAATTACCACCATTGTCTTTTAGCACTCTTTAGTCAGTGTTTTTCTTTAGTATATGTTTTATTTTTGCATTTTAATACGGTTTTCTTGCTATTATGCACTTAGAAAGACCCAGCCACTTGTTCACCTGCCATCAGGACAGGCCCTGGAAATACCTATATTTGTACCATTTATTTTGGCATAACGTGTTTAATAAGGAGGTTTCAGGTTTTTTTATTATGAGCTTTGGTAAACACTTTTTATTGAAGATTTCACCAACTAAAGTTTTGGTGGTTCTGACGCCACCGAGAGAAAAGAGTCGCAGTTTTTTCGTAATTATATAATTTCGTGTACCTACACGAAATCATAGTGAGCGAAATCGGTCAATTTGTTTTGGATTTTGTACATTTTTTTTTCAGTTATTCCAAGAAACATTTCATTATAATATATATTACTAGCTGACCCAGCAAACTTCGTATCGCTTGACACTAATGCTTCGATAGCAGCCCAGTCTGCCGGATTCATTGTGAAACATTCCAAAATAAACGACTGCTTTCAAATAAAAAAATAACTAAAAAAATAATTTCCAGTGAATCAAATTATGAATTTAAGCCATTCTCGAATACCCTTGAACACACACGAAAGATTTCATAAAAATCGGTCCAGTCGTCTAGAAACATTTCACAAGTGTTGGTCAAGCTTGGACATGAAAAAATTAGTGTATCGTGTAGGTATCTCTCAAGACATGACTTCCTATGCCTTATGACTAATTTTGAAAAAAAAAAAATTTTAGCCCAATTTTACAAAATTAGTAACTTAATGCATATTTAAACTTGACTAATTGCAAAAGCTATCGCTCATTCCTCAAACTAAAAAAAAGCTTTTATAAAGGATTTAGTTTTGATTTTTTACTATTGCGTATAATTTCTAATTGTAGTATTATTAACTGGTTGATTTAGCCTCAAAAAATCATTGTAAATAAACATACAGTCACATATAGTTGATCACCCTTATCGCAAACATGATAAACCGCCAACAACGTACCTATTACGTAATTTTCAAACAACTAAAGAAGGCAAGACTTTTTAGCTCATTATTTTTTACTCCGAAATAAAACTCTACACTAGGCCATATTGCCGACAGATATTGCTCAAATATAATTAGATTAGATAATCGTATTACTGAAGAAGTGTGTCGTAACTATAGTGGAAAGCGGCGGGAAATTGTGCGAGGACAATTTCGGCGAGATTTGTGTGCACGCTCCGCCATTACCTGATAGCGTCAGCATAAAAGGGTTTCAGACACTTGACAGCACAGTGACACTCGACCATAAAGCTGGAAACATATTATTAGCCGCGGCTTACGGACGCGGCTTTATAAAGCCGAGAGTGCACGTGCCGTCCGCAGACGCTTTCGGCTGACATAAACATCCAGCGCGCCAGATATCTTTCGGACATCCGAACGCTCAACGTCACGTCCGCGACTTGCGTCCGATGGTTTGCACGGCTCAGTGTACTTTTATTATCTAAGTACCCTGTAAGTCGCGGCTTTATTACTGTAGAGAGAGGCCGGGTGAGTCTCATATGAGTGAGAGTCGGAAATATTTGGAAACGATGTTAGTTCTTTGTTAGGAGTGTAACTTCCAATCTATAGCCTTCCTGCCTGCCTGAGTGTTAGGCCTATGGTGCATGTCTACCGCCTATCCTTCGGACCGGAGCTTAACAGATTCATGGTGCAAGAATAAACAAGGCGGTAGCCTAACCCTGGCAAGTCGCTGCGCTCTGCCAGCAGTCTTGTTTTGACTTAAGTTGGTGGAAGTGTAAAAGTTGGTACGAGTCACGGCGCAGGATTAGGGATGGCGGTAACCTATTCTGGCAAGTTGCTGCACTTTACCAGCATTTGATTCGTGTTGGTTTTTTTGAAGTGAAAACTTCTTTAACGGCGTTGCGCACCTTTTTTGGAATGGGTAAAAACTTCTAAACTCGCGTCAGATCGTAAGACGGTGCAGGGCGCATACGCGAATAAGACGGTGCGAGATCTAAAATAAACCGTAGATTAATTGCTGATTTTGTATTGCTTAGTTATTTCCGAAGAGTATAGGATTCGCAATGGATAAAATACGCCGCAATATACTTACCATTACAAGACAACATGATGGATACGTATAATATCAATAGACATTGCTCTATTTGTTCAATCTTGAAAAGAAATGTTTTATGTGTAGACGAGCAATGTTCTTTAAACAATTGACGACGCTCCTAGCCGTCACGTGGTCTTACTTTAGCGAGTTTTTGTCAAGCCAAACGTAGGTTATTGATATGAAAATAATATTTGTGCATAAATGATAGTATTTTCATACTGATAGTTAAAGCAATTCGTGCAAAATTATTCCCTAACCATTCCAAAACATCAAAAATGCACAACGTTAATGTTCAAGTTTTCACTTCTGCCGGCACTCCCGGAGTGCAACCCGTCTTTTTTTATGATATTGGAAGGCAAACAAGCAGATGGATTTCCTGATGGTAAAAAAATCACGCCGCCTAGACACCAAATGGTGGTATTGGTGCGTTGCCAAACTGAGGCCGGGATATTAGGTCTCGAGCAAAAGTAAGTCTGCGGGCTACCTTACCCTCCATACCGGAACACGTCATGACGTTATAGCGACAGGAATAGGTAGGCGGTGGTACCAATCCGGGTGAGTCGCTGCGAAACTCTACCACCTAGTCAGATGTCATGATGTTAGTGACGGTAAGCGTGTGCACGCCTTTTACGAGCTGCCTGGTAGGAAGGCAGATGGTCTATTTTGCAAAGGAGCCCGGACGCACACGGGGAAAAAAGGGGGTGGAAGTATAATCTTGGTGATGTTTTTTCTGCAGACCTTACCCTTGAGCATTAGAGCTTAGGTTAAGCGCGTGCGGTTTCGAAGCGTGAAATTGTCGCACTCTTGCTTTCTCGATGCTGCGATATATGACGTTGTCCTTTCGCTATAATTACCATCATGACAACCAGGTGCTTGACCTGACCACATTCCTTGGCATTGACTGTTAACTTGATAACATCACAAGTCTTCCTCGTTTTCTACCATTTTTGAAATGACTATCGTGTTGCTAACCTCGCGGTTTTTACACCTTCGCCGGACTTTGTTCGGTGGTGTTAAGAAAAAATCTGTACGAAAACAGTCTTATTCCTTGAAGTTTGGGATCAGAGCTATGAGAGAAGTTTCTGGTATAAGTGAGTAGTGGAAATCACTTATTATCCACAATTGCTTATTCTCCCATGAAAAACCTAACTCAAACTTTAAAAAAATCTTATTGGATTGGTTATCGAATTCAGGTTCTTGAAAAATTTTACAGCGCAAAATTTGTGTTTTAAAAGTTTACGAAAATCAAGACAGTAAAATCAAAAACTTCTCATTACCTATTTGGAGAACAAATCTTAAATAGTGGATTTTTTATAATTTAGTATTTTTAAAGTGTCTTCACCTTCCCTGAACAGGTAGGTTAAGGTGCAACCAGGGTACCCGCGAATAGCCGAAGGCACTAAAGCCCTTAGTTGGATAGGTAGTAAGCCTATCCCCAACCGGACACGTATCTAATACTGGGAAATATTGTTTTATTCTATTTAAAAAACAATTCTGTATATAAAATCATCTTTGCAAATAATACATTTTTTTAAGAAACATTTAGTTATCACAAAAAAAAAACACAAAAAGTATGCTGTCGCTTTGTATGTAAAGTACGCTGTAACTTTTAAAGATAAACAATTTTGTCACACATATTTTTTGCGAAACTTTACTGTTTACGCAGCCCACGCAGCAAGCTCTCAACAGAAATAAAATCCCGATTTTGAAACATTTTTCATTGGTGCTTCGCTCCTATTGGTCTTAGCGTGATGATATACAGCCGTCTTCGCCGATAAATGGGCTATCTAACAGTGATATAATTTTTCAAATCGGACCAGTAGCTCCAAAGATTAGCGCAAGCAAACAAACAAACAACCTCTTCAGTTTTATAATATTAGATACGAGACCACCTCAGAAATATGACCAACCTTCTGAAAAAGTAATAGACTGTTTCTACTTAAATAGTTGTTTTTTTATACACAGAAGATATTAGTTTTTTTTTATTTTGTACTTTCGTTGCAGTCTTTGCATCGAACACTCTATATTTTACAATTCTTTAAGCATTTACGTTTTGGATTTAATGGAAGAAACCTATTTTAAAGATAGCTCGCGTCTTGTTTCAAGCGACTTTGAAAAAGTAGGAGGTTTTATCTTCAACATCTGTTATTTTTATAAAAATATGTTAATAGATTTCATGGTAATTTCTAAACCTATTTTAAAAATTCTAGTTCGGTGGTTGGTTAGGTTGCCACCAAGTCTGGATCTGATGATGGAATCCTAGGGAAATCAAAGATTTTTTAATTTTTGTTTACGTAAATAACTTATTGAAATCGAAGCCATTTTTTGCAGTTTCATAGTGCTTAAATTATACATATTCAATAAATTTAGTTAAGTAAAAATATATATTTTTTTATTTTCTCACGGAATACGGTCCCTGTTCTAGAAAGAAACTTAAATTCACATTTCATAGTTTTCTATCAAATCAGTACATCTACAATTAAATTTTTTGAGTTTTATTTGCTTAGGTAGATTGAGTTTAGAACCTTTAAGAATAAAGAATTGGGTGCAAAATACTTATACATTTTAATAGAAGTATTTGTTTGCGTGTAAAATAGTTGATGTGCAGTAAAACTGCATTAATCGACTTCAATTTCAATACTATGTCGTTATCCATTTTTATTTGTTAAACCCCAAAGTAAGCAAATAATATGCTTGTGTTATGGGTGTTAGTCAACGATACCAATACATAGAAATACTTAAATAGATAACCAAAATAAATTTAATAAACACCCAGACCTGGAAATGCAGACATCTAAATGTTCATAACACAAATGCCTGCCCCCGTCGGGAATCCAACCCGAGCCTTGCGGTTGGTCGGTGTCCAACAAGGGGGTAAATTTAGCTGGAGATCATCAGATCCAGATTTGGTGGCAAAAAGATCACCTAAGAAGTACCATCGTAAATTTTACGAATGGCGGAGAAAACCAACCAAAAAAAAATGAAGAAGTAAGAGTCAAATGTCTGACCTTTTCCTTTTTTAAAGTCGTTTAATGACTCAAAAGAAAATGTAGTTTCACATTGAAATTCCATGAAGTCAATAAATTTAATCTTAAGAACATTTTATACTAACATTTCAATGCTTTTATTGGTGCAGGGATGTGACAAACTCATCGCTCGCGCCCCCTACTTGCAGTTCAAAACCATACTAAAAGGGAAATAATATAAAGCGTACAGGATCTGACACCACTTTACATCTTGGCGCCAAGGCCAGTTGCCCCAGTCAAACACCGTCCCTGGCTCGCTGGAAGAATTACTGAGTTAGGTTAAGAAATAATAATACTTTTAAGTTATTTCACTTGTGTTGTTAGAATTGTACAATGATTTGCCAGGGATGATTTTATAGTTTACCTATTCCTGCCACCATAATGTTAATGCTCGCTGTTATATTCCGGTTTGGAAATGGAAATGAAGCTGACAGATTTAGGCAAGAAGATAATCTAAGACGCACTTTTATGAAATATAAACCTTTTTGGTGTTTGTAGGCGAATTTCATATCCGTCCTAATAGTAATCGTACTCGTGTGTATAATTTCTTTCTACCATTACCTATCTACAAATTTTGACAGTTCTATCTATACTAGTGGTCGCCCGTTGGTCGAAACTCGACCATAATAAATGTTAACATTTTGTTGATAAGAACGAGAACTAAAGATCTTCATTTCTCAAGACCAACTAGGTACTTTGTCTCGAAACTTTTTAGTGCGCCATCTGTGATCTTTTATCGCTATCATCAATATATTTGTTTGTGTGTTTTAAATGCAAGATAGTATGGGTAATGTTCTATTTATTGATTTAATCCTCCTACACATAAACTATAAGTGTGCCAAATTTTATGTTCCTGCGTTAGGCCGATTTTCGTCAAAAGGGGTACAAAGTTTTGGCATCACGTAGGTATAAATATATAAATAAAAACATCATCTCTTTTTACACTACGGGTTCTAAATCGAAATGTTTTAAAATAACAGTTATAGTAATTAAGTCATAGGTCGAGGGAGAAATAAACAAACAAGAATAACGACGAAATCGAAGTTTTGGTTCGATTCCCAACAGTAGTAAAAGTAAAAGTAAAAACAAAAGTAAAAGTAAAATAAAGTATCTTCACCCCCATATCCCCGAAGAGGAAGGCAGAGACACAACCAGGGCACCCACGACTAGCCGAAGACACTAAGTCCCACAATGTGATAGATGGCAAGCCTATTGCCAACTGGGCACATATCCAATCCCAAGCAACATTTTTTTATTAGAAAATTGGAAAAATAAAATTTTGTTCCCGTGTTGGTCCGTGCTCATTTGCAGAATAGACCATCTGCCTTCCTGCCAGGCACCTCGTAAAAGGCGAGAATAGGCTTACCGTCAGTAATACCGTGACATCAGACTAGGTGGTAGTGTTTTGCAGCGACTCAACCGGATTGGTACAACCGTCTTACCTATTCCTGCGGCCATAACGTCATGACGTGTTCCGGTAAACTTACTTTCAACAAACTTACTTTAAACATCCCGGCCTCAGGTTGGCAACGCACCATTACCACCTTTGGTGTCTCTAGGCGGCGTAGATTCCTTACCATCAGGTAATCCGTCTGCTTGTTTGCATTCCAATATTACAAAAAAAATGTGAGAAATTTGTGCTTGATGCGGGATTTGAAAGTACCTATAGGTGCTGCAGGTATGTTTCAACATAATATTACTTTCGCGACTCCTCAACGACATAATGGCATTCCAGTCACTGGAGACGAGTGTGAAGATCTACGCACCAGATACAGTTTTGATTGTCGTCTACTTTATTTTTACACGCGCGACTTGCTTTGGTTTCATCTTTTCGAAGAAAGGTTTTGAACTTGTTTTAAATGAAATGTCTACTTTTTCTCCATTTTTTATCTGGGACCCCTGTATAAACTTCACTGAAAAAATGTTTAGCTGAGCCTTTAACATGTTTTTTTAAATGGTAAACCATGGTAAACTCATTGAGTTGGTATAGATTACGTTCGGTAAGTTTGGTACGTGTCGAAATCTATGGCACTTTTGTTCTAAAAGTGAGTTTTCCTTTGTTACCAATAGATACTTAGTCGAAGATCCGAAGTTAGGTCGACCTACACCGAGCTGATAATAGAATGAAACCGGTTTTATAGCAAATTTAGCATATCAGAAAGTATATTAAAAATGGGATGCCTAAAATTATCCTGCACCGAATAATAATACTTAGTTTTAATGTTTTTTTTGTTTTATTAGCGTTAGTCAGAAAATTTTTTGTTCCTATTTTGTTAAGCTATAAATTTTTGCTTCAATTGACAAAACCTGATTTGGTTATACCTACCAGTAACAAAAAAATGTGAAATTGCAAAAAAAATGTACAGTGTTTTCTGCCTAACAATTCGTTAGAGACCAGCATAGTTTACATGTGTCATTACCAACAAAGGCACTGGTTTATAGAACGGTGATCATCAAATTGCCAGGGTAGGGATCCTCCACCTTACTTGATTCATAGTTTGGTCCGGAGAGCACCACGATTTTCTTTTATCATCAGAAAGATCTTTTCTAGAACACATTTCAAAAATTAAAATAAATATACTGCGAATAGTAGAAGCGAAATCAAAACAGTGTGTATGAAAAAGTACAAAAGCGTTTCACCAAGTGACGAATTCTTCTAATAAAAAAGAATGTAATATGGGCACCTTTGTTCTAATATCCGCTTTTCAGAATCGCTAGCAGGTTGTAATAAAATGTAATCATTCATTCATTCATTCATTCATTCAGGTTGAAAGAGTTGAGCTTCAGTGTGTTGGCCACTAACATTTTAACAAACGACTAGTTAGAAGAGGAGTGAGAGGTTCTCGATTAGGTACCATCCTTATCCATTCCTGCCTATATTAAACGTACTCAGGAGTAAGTAGGCAAATATTCAGCGTAGCGTCATTTTCCGAATGGCTTAAAATTTCGCCTCTGTGGTCTAGCGGTCCGGATGTTGGACTTGACTGCATGAGGTCGGCCAACACAAAGGAAATTGGATTTTTCCAATTTTCTAATAAAAAAATGTTGGTCGGGATTGGAAATGTGCTCGGTTGGCGATAGGCTTGCCACCTATCACATTGTGGGACTTAGTGTCTTCGGCTAGTCGTGGGTGCCCTGGTTGTGCCTCTGCCTACCTCTTCGGGGATATGGGCGTGAAGATACTTACTTTTTTTTGCTTAAAATTTCATATTCAAGTTGGCAACGCACCAATAATATCGATGATGTCTATACGCAATTATTCTTCTAGAAAATCTGTCTGCTTATTTGGTTTAGTTTGCTTCTGTGTACTTATGATAAAAGAAGTAAATAAAAGATTTTCATACGGTTAAAGGACTCTACATTTAAAATGCGATTACTTTATTATTTTCATATTATTTGTTTAAATAATACAATCACAGCTAATTATTTATTATTATTAGCTATCAGGTAGAAATTACTGGTATTCTTGTTAACATTTAGTTAGTGTGTTAATCTGTATTTTGTCTTATACTATCCTACTAATATTTGTAATGCGAAAGTTTGTAAGGATGTGTGTGTTTGT
Source organism: Calephelis nemesis (assembly GCA_002245505.1). Classification (NCBI taxonomy): domain Eukaryota; kingdom Metazoa; phylum Arthropoda; class Insecta; order Lepidoptera; family Riodinidae; genus Calephelis; species Calephelis nemesis. Next base: position 106,161 of record NJDD01003018.1, read on the forward strand.
TATACTTTCATGATCGAATGGCTGAACGGATTTGTCTGAAATATGGAATACAGATAGAATGTGATCTCGAATAACATATAGGCTACTTTTAATCCAGGTCACACAACGGGTTACTGGCAAAACGCTGGCGAAGCCGCAGGCAACAGCTAGTAAATCATACTTTTGTTATACTAAAACCACTAACAATCTAAGTATGTTATGTTTCATTAATAAAATTATAAATATGAATTATTCACATATTAAACTCGTAGCTTATATGAGTTTTTAGAGTATCTAGGTATTTTAGATGTTGTTGTATACATATATCATTACGCCAAGTCTCTTGCTGTGTAGGCAGAGATTATCAATATCAGCTTAGTTTCCTCCATAGTGATGATTTATTATACAAACTTTATGAAATATGGATAAATGAATAAAAAAGACTGGATGAATGGAAGGCAAGAATAAGTAGAACTACTGAATATGTAATAGGCAGGTGATATAGCCACCAATCCCGGCTAATCATTTGAGGATTCTACCAACTCTAAAGACGTCAGGGTGTATAATTAGTATAAAAATTAGGTTTAAATAATAATACTTCGGGAAAGATACAATAGTTTAAAACGTAAATTATATATTTTTATGTAGGCAAAACGTATTTTAGGTAGAGTCAGTTTTTCTAAGTAGGCTAGAAACGATTTGTAAAAACTGTATGTTTACTTATTTTGTATGAATTTAAACATACAAAACATTAGAATCTCTAGAAAACAGTAAGATTAAAAAAAAACTACAAATTTTGACGTTTTATTTTATGTTTAAGTAGGTACGTAATATTTTTAGAGATGACGTCATAAATTCCACTGTCTTGTTCCAACTCGAAGGATAAGGTAGCTGATAAATTTACTAGGCAACGCACCGATAGCGTCATGTTTGCTGTCTTTAAGCGACGTATATTTATTACCACCTATACATTCATATCTTTTACCACAGTATAGGTACTTAATCTAACGTTTACATTAATATTAAGGAGGTAAAATTTGATACTTTCTTAAATTTATATTTTTAATAAGCCATTAATCGATATAGTGAAATAACAATAACAAATAGTAGAGTTTATAAATATCAAGTAGTAGAGTCGTTAAGCTAAAGAGCTAACAAATATTAGTTAACTAGTTAATAGCTATCACGTGTTATAAATAACATAACATAAAAAAGTAGCTCTATGTACAACACGAGACTGATAATTTTCTCCTACCTACAAAAATTAACCGATGCCACATCTGGGAAGATCCCATTAATGCCCCGTCTACAATTTGGTCCATACTGATGTAAACATGACGTTATCTCTCTCTAAAACATGCTCGGAATAAGTGTTAGAAAGAGATAAAGCGAAGATGCAGTTTCATAGCTAATGAAACGTGTCCACTGTCCAGTTGCGCTTACGCATCGTAGAAAAATATCTATTTGTTCTCTTTCTATTAAATGTGATGAAAACAATTTCCGAAAAACATGAAACAAAAATAAAATGAGCATTTAGTATGTGATTCGAAATAGTGTTTATGTAAATTATCGAAAATTCAATAACATTTATCTTTTTTCCCAAAACTATATGATCGGAGATAACTCCAATCGAAACTAAGACGTAATCATTAACAATAAGATTCAGATTTAAATACACTAATGAAATTTACTTAAGATGTGTAACAGTGTGTAATTGAAGATCAAAGTTTAGTGTTAAATCAACTGCAACATGATATTGTCTCTATCTGACGTATTGAATCATTTGATGAGTCAGACAGAGATAGCTAGTGGTTGGTTGTTACTTGGACTTTTATTGCCCACAATTGTTGACTCAACAGGTTTTCGTCAGTTGTTAAAAACTGTTTTTGGTTATTTATTTTTCTTCCAAAAATATGACAATATCTATAAATGGATGGAAAAATGTGGAGTTAAGATTTATATTAATAAACCTTTTATTGAAAACGATGTTACGACGTTCCTCGTAACAGGCTATTTCAAATTTTTAGCGACCGTAAATAAAAGTTAACTCGGAAAATAAAATAAAATAATCAACATCTATTGCTATATGAGTGTAGATTAGATTTAGAATGGAACAAAATGTTGAGAAGAGTTTTTTACTTATGTATTTATACTTATTATCATTAATTTATGTATCTAATCAAAGACATTATTTTGTTTTCCGTTGCTTTAGTAAAATTATATTTTAATAAGATTGGACGTTGTTCAGTAAAACTGTGATTTTGGAAATATTTTATTCAGTGTGTTCCAAAAATAATTAACTATAATTTATGGTCTTCTAACTTTCAACAAAAAAAAGAAAAAATCTGCATGATACCTTACACAGATACTTAATTATTTTCATTTATAAAAAAAATGTGATGATGATTAGCTGAATTTTGAAATCTTAGTGACAGTTAATACTTCTTTAATATGGTCGCGGTGGATCTTATATATTTTGCTATAAAAACCAACAGTTGGTTACCTCTGAAACCAGTGCGCGCCTGCTCCAAGGTGCGTATGCGCAGTCAGTCGATCGTCCGCCGGCGCGACTGATACTGTGCAGCCTTAACAAATTCATAAATATATTTTTTCGAACTATATCACAATACCCTCGTATTCAAAAACTTTCTGACGAAATAAAAACTAAGAAACCATCGTGTTGTGTCTTGTGATGTAAAACTGTGATTTATTTTATGATTATGTGAATGTAATAAAGTTTATGTGACAAGTTGTGGTTAAAGTTCAGTAGACGCGGTCGGTTTTGTATGTACTTGATTATAATATACTATATTGTGTATCAACTTATGAAATACTTTTTGAATTAAGTGTTGTGAATTTCAGACTATCATTAAAGGTTACAAATTTAAAGACTGTGGATAGAGAAGGTAAGTTCGTAACTTTTTTATACATTCCTATTTATTTTTTTATTAAATTAAAGTTATTACGAGATATAAAACATTTATAAACATTTCTACCTATTTTATTATAGGTATACGTTTGTAGTATCAGTATCACTCATAAAGTCCAAGATAATAAATTATAAAATATCTGACAAACGCTAGCGAGCTTTCTGTGGATATCTGGCTCAAAAACCAAATAAACAAAATCAGTTTCTAAAAATTAAAATAAATGTGAACTCCATATTTTATGTATAAAACTATAACATACCTATTACCTATTCAATTTTTGTACCATTCTGTATGTAAAGCCTGCAGAATACTTTCGACTATTAGTGAAGATGTGTAGGCATGTAGTCTTTATTTTGTAGCTATTGTGTTCGTTAGTATTTTTGTGTAGGTACTTAGGTAAATATGTTTACTTAATCTAGAAAGGTAAAACTATACTAGCCCGTTAAAGACTGAGTATCTAGCCGTTAAAATATCTGATTAAATAAATAACACTTACTTACATATTTTTCAAAACCTTATTTTTTTTAAAACCGCCTATATTATCTACAACTCTACAATAGAAAAAAACAATTTGTGTCCTTTTGTAAAAGGAAACTCAATCATGACGTTTGCGTAAGTTTGCTAGTTAAATTGACTTCTCAATTGGAACACAACAGCGTTAAACACTGGAGTACTAGCGACAGGAACGGGCAATAAAAAACCGGACGTGCATGACTCTATCACCACGAATTAGGAGAAGTTGTATGACTATAATTTTACAACTTGTAATAGATGATGGAAAAAATATCACCTTATTAGAAATCATTCATCATCATTCCTATATACATCGTCCCTCACAGCTGAAGTGGTAATCCAAGGTAATTTTTTATATATTAAAAGATAAAAAGGAGAAAAAAAATATGGAAAGGTAAGAAACATACGTTGCCTATATAAAAATAATTTCAAAGGAAAACAAGGAAATCGATTCCGATATTCGACAGGATGAAGGATGGGATCTTCGACAGTGGAAAACGCTGATGTTATGGCCGCAGGAGAAAGGAAGGTGGTGGTTCCAATCCAAGTAAGTCTGACAGGAAAATCCTGTAGCCTCACTGACTGCATTAGTAAAAAAAATAGTCTAAATATTACTACAATACATATTCCATTATAATGATAGATATAATGGTAACTATTAAAAATCTCAATACCTACCTAGTAAGAACCCGATCGAAATTAATCCAGCAGTTTTTGAGTAAAACACAGAAAGTATGTAAGCAAATGTTTGAATTGAAAATAATGATATTATTATATAATGTTAATGATATTACATTGGAAATCAAGATCAACGCATTTAAAAAGAAAAAAAACATCTGGTAGGTATGATCTTTTGTTTAGTTTAGTTTTAGGACTTTCCGCTTCCGTTTCCAATCCAAACATTAGCTTATCTACTTTCTATGTGTTTTACGGAAAAACAGCTGGATTAATTTTGATCGGGTTTTTACTATTTGAATTATTTGAATCCAAATTACCTTCAAACCTAAAATTAAAACCGGAGAAAATATGTCTCTAATTAATTGAAAAAGGATAAAATAATTTAAATCTACGCACCTATTATTTATAGAAAGACTATCACAACTAGAGGCATACGCTTCTTAGAATTATGCAACAGTAGATAATAAAAATACTTACATAAAAATAAAGTATAAACCGTACTCATTTCTTCTCTAAAAAAGATGCAGTATTAATTTTTTTTTGAAGAAAAGTAAATAATTTTTTTTTCTAAATTATATTCCTTATACTCCTATGCAATATGTATCCGTCGGCATACACGAATATATAAATATCAACTTCGATATAAAGGTAAACCCTAAAGGGTATTATTATACCTACACAATCGGAAAGCTTCGACTTAATCAGCCTCCGCCGGCTTCTAATTTTTATAATATCGCATTGACTACGCAAAAGTTCTCGTTGACAAAAATTAATATTTATCCTGAAACTAGCTGTCGCGGCGAACTTCGCTTCACCAGTTCTGTTTGTATGGGAAAATTTAAAATGTTGTTTTTCCTACTTTCCTCGCAGTTTGTCCTTTTTGCTAACCTTTTAAATATTCCATGGACTTGCACAAATAATTCAAAACCAATGTTACCCGAATCAGTGAAGCCGTTCTCTAATTTTAGCGAAACTAACGAACAGCTATTGATTTTTATATATAAAGAAGATACTCGTAGATAACTAGATTATACAGTCATCGTCTTTTGTCGTTTGATAAACCATCAGTCTGTTTACTATATCTAATGTCATAAAAGAGATATTATTTGAAAAAAAATCAAAATAAATCAGTTGATTATTTTGAAATGATTTTTGAATTGATAACCTTCTTTTAGTAGTTAAAATGAATGAAAGTAAATTAGAATTTAGGTCTTTAGTTTACCTTTTTTTTTCAGCTAATCGATGTACAAAAAAGGTTCAATTTGTAAAACTTCTTTATTAGTAAGTATTTTTAAAACAACACAAATTCTATATTTAAATGAATGTTTTATTAATTTAAAAATCGATTAAACATTTAAATCATGCTACAGTTTTTTTGCTGCATTTTGACAAATACAGCCAGTGTTCATTATGTAGCTTAACTACGTATATTTGAGTACGTAATTACGTCACTTTTAGCTAACCACTAGCTGCACCTCTACAAAAACTTTACGAGGTTAATGAGCGTAATGATATTTATTCACATAAAATAATATTTCAACGAACTTAGTCAATACTAACGCAGCTTAATTATTATTCAACCTTTTAACCTTAACGTGAACAACAAAATGGAGGGGTAGTTATAATTAAATTTATAAAGTGAAATCTTCTTGTCGAAACACAAAAGCATAGAGGCTTTGTTGACGACAAAATATAAAATGGCCTCTGTAGTCTAGCGGTTCAGTTGTTGGACTTGACTGCCTGAGGTCCGGGTTTTAATCTCGGGCAACAAAAAGAAATTTTTTTCTTTCAATTTTCTAATAAAAAGAACGCTGCTCGGGATTGGATATGTGCCCGTTTGGCGATAGGCTTGCCTCCACATTGTAGGACTTAGTGTCTTCGGCTAGTCGTTGGTGCCCTGGTCGTGCCTCTGCCTACCACTTCGGGGATATGGGCGTCAAGATACTTCTATAAAGTGGTGGTAGAAAAATATTATTAGAATTAGTAGAACTATACTCTGTGCCGAGAACTACAAGTAGTTTGATTTAGAATTAGGCAATGGTGATCGTTTTGCAGAGTATTCATTTTAAGTTATCGCCATCTTCTTACAACGGGAACAATAGAAAGAGACAAAACACGCTTAGGTATGTCATGTAAGATTGTACACCCCAAACAGGCATTTAATCTATAACTTAGAATATTATGTTGATTAAAAACGTCATAACTTTTATGTTCTGACTAATTCGACATGTCTAAAATGTTCCATCTCTTTTGTTTTTGTTTAATTGAAAAAAGGTAGAATACACTAACAATACGTTTAGTTAGTGCTCACCAAAATTACCACTAACGGCTTTTGTTAACAAGTTTTATTTATATAGTATGTTATCATTCTTATACGAGTATGAACACTTAGGTATATAAAAAAGTAGCTATCATATTAAGTCTATGACTTTCCTTTTTTTGAATGACTAATATGTTGCCAACCTCGCGGTTTTTACAGTTTCACCGAGCTATAGCATACACAGTATTTTCTTGTTGATCCCTTGTCAGAATCTATACGCTTTTGGAACACTACAAATTGTTTTTCCATATTTCAGTTTACGTATCTTCACGCCAAGTCTGATTCCTGCTTAGATTCTTCCACATTCATGACTGATTTTATACAAATATGCCGGTTTCGGAGTCTCTTGATACGATCCTAGGTTAAAACTCAAGTGATTTGAGCGTGGAATACTAACCTAGGTCCATCCGGGTATTTACTTACATCCATATTCGCTTTGTGTATCTGTTATGTCAATCTTTCATCTGCCCTTCTACTATCATTTTCTTTCAAACGCACCATTTAATTTTTTTCAGACCCATGGTTTCATTTTCTTTCACTTTTTGATATCATCTGTAAAATAATGAAGACTTTTTTAAGTTATTTTAATTAACATATGTGATAACTATCGACTCTGGTTCTGTAATTATGACTACATAATACAAACCTTTTTTTAAAATTTAAAATTACTTAAAACTAAAAAACCACATCAAAATTCGTTGCGCAGTTTTAAAAATCTGATCATACACAGGGACAAGCAGTGGAAAACGACTTTATTTTATACTGCATAGTGATGCAATTTTTATTAGTTGATTATTTCACTAGTCTAGTAAAGAGGGAAATAAAAAATTTGAAAAATTTAGTAATTTAAAAAATCTTATTCTAAGATTGCAGAATATCTAGCTGATAAAAGTGCTTTCGATTGAGAGCTGGCCATAATAATATCTTATAAATTTAACGCATATTAATACTTTTAGGCCGTAAAATACAAAAAAAAGACTGAGTTTCTTACGCTGGACCTTCTTAGTGAGCGCCCGCTTTACGATCTGGTGGTAGATTTTATAATCTTATAGATGCGTCACTTGTAACATTTGCTTATTGTTAAAATTCAGCAATGTTTGTTTGTCTTTAATTAATACAGGGTTACCTACTCCTGTCGCTCTAACATCGCGACTGCAAAGACTAACGTTGAATGTTACTATCGTGTTCCGGCTGGGAGATTATAGTTGCCGCTAAATTTTCTTACACAAGAAGTGTATATTTTTTTCCCTATCTTTATCCCCATATTAAAGTTATTTTACTCTTATTTGTTAACCCTTTCAAAATCTTAATATATTCGGGTTTAACTCTTTACTCTACCAGCGTACCAAATTAAATATATGTTAGTTCTGAGGTTGAAGATTGTTGGAACTAGAATAATGTATATTTAAACGTAAATATGTATCAAAACATCAGCATCGGGATGTAAAGACCCCATCGTCCGCTGGAGGTAATGTAGTAATTTTGCTACACTATTGCAGTCTATTAAAACTAGCCGCTAGAGTTCTGAGCAGTATATTACCAAATCGCTTTGTTCAAGGGGTCATCTACCTATCTCTGTCACTATGGTGTCAGTGCTCACTACTATCGTGAAAAAATACCATATGGAGAGTAAGATTTACTTACTCAAGCAAGAGGCATAACGTAATTACCACCTTTCGTGTCTATAGCCAAAGATTATGGCTTACCATCGAGAGGGCCGCCTGTGTGTTCGCTATCTTGTAATGAAAAAATAAAATTTCTTTTAAATCTCCAGGCGAATAGTCTTAAAGTCCTTCCATCTAGACAAGGTACAGCTAAACTAAGTCTTTATTCTAGGTATCGAGGTATCGACTTTAAAGTAGGTACCTAAGTATAATAAAAGTACAAAAGGCGAGCTTATCTCTATTGAAAGAAATTTCTTCCAGTCAAAGGAAAATAATAAATGAAAGAAGAAGCCTTCAAGTGTCTGTGAAAAACTTATATTGATAAATAGTGACATTATAAAAATTTAACACATGATTACAAAAGAATTAGTCTTAAATTAAAAATCTTTTGTTGTCAAATTAAACATTTACATAAAAATTTAATTACTCAAAATATAAGAGGGTGCAATAAACTCGGAAAACGTTAATCTTACGTATAATTTATTAAGTTTGGCAAAAATAATTGTGAGTAAATATAATTATTTGCTAATTTAGAGGTTATTGTGTTTCTTTAGATGTCAAAAGATTAAATATTTTAACCAAAAAATATTTATAGAAATCCAAAAACATCTTTGCTAATATTTGGTTGTTGAATCCGAAAATTTAAAATAGCTTTTTGTTCCGACTTCGCTCGGATAGTATTTTTTTATCACAAATTATTACAAATTATAAAACTATCCTATCTTTCCAGTTGGATCAAACTGCACACGGTATGCAAATATGATTGAAATCGGTCAAGTAGTTCAGGAGTCAATCGCGGACAAACAACGTGACACGTAATTTATATATCTAATATTAAAAATATACATTGCAATAATATTTACAAACTGTTTCAAAATATCTATATACGGAAAATGATATCGATATCAAAATAAAATCTAAAAATCTAAAAAAAAATAAGAAAATACGCATTTCTACGTAAGATATCCTAAAAACTTCTTGTCTTATTGTGATACTATTCAAACGGAATCGTAAAAGATGTGCTTAAGAAAATATAGTAGATAACATATAATATGAAAATATAGTAACATTTTTTTCGTCGAGTAAAATGTTCTGGGGTAACATGTACAATATTTAGAAACTCTTTTTTATAAGGCTATTGTAGTTAAACAAAAGTATCTTTACACCCATATCCCCGAACAAGTAGGCAGAGGCACCCACGGCTAGCCGAAGACATAAAGTTCCTCTACTGTAGTTTTTAGAAATAAGCCAGAATTATTACTATTATAAAAATTTATGTCAATTATCTAAATTTCAATAAAAAAAATCCGCTTTTCATTACTCTAACATCTTCCTATCGACTGATATAATAATTGACTCAACGAAAAAAGTGGTTGAAGCCTTACTGATGGGTATACCTATTGTAAAATGTCAGCTTTTAAAACTCTACCATAAAATATGTCCGAGGCGCATAATATGTAATTTTATCTACCAAAAATTCTTATTGTTATATATATTATTATAATATTTTAAAAATATAAAAATTCTACCTCTGTGGTCTAGCGGTTCAAGAGTCGGACTTGACTTCATGAGCCACATTTTCTTTTTCATGAAAAAGAAAAATTGGCTTTTCCAATTTTCTAACAAAAAAATGTTGCTCGGGGTTGGGGATTTGTGCCCGGTTGGCGTTAGGCTTGCCAGCTCTCACATTCTGGTATATAATATCTTCGGATCTATTCGTGGATATGGTCGTGAAGATACTTTTTTTTAAAGATGAGTGCTGTTGATAAATAAACTATTAGATCTAAATATATTACAAAAACAGATACATCATCATTCAATTTTTTGGAATTTTTTTAAATGTTTTGTACAAGTAAAGTTACAAGTCAGCGGTTGTTAATACATACATGATATCTTCACGGCAAAATACATGTGAATAAATTATACTTAATGACTTATAATTTTTATTCTAATAAAATTACCATCTAAAGGGTTGCAAATTTACAATAACTTCGTCATATATAACTAACAGCTCTTAGTCAGTTTTTGTAAAACTTAACATTACAACTACCTACTTCATTGTTGTATGTAAACATTTCCAACCTTTATTTGCAAAAAAATATTGAAAATGTTTTGAGTGCGATAATACATGGTTCTGCAATGAGTTGTTAAGTTATTTATCCTGATTCTTTACCTAAGTGGTTTAAATACGTGTTTAAAGATGTGTAAAAAAAAGCATCTTCACGTCCATATCCCTAAAGTGGTAGGCAGAGGCATAACCAACCCACGATTAGCCGAAGACACTAAGTATGTATGTATATTTATACTAACTATGTACTATGTATGTATATTTATACAAGAGGATTATCAATGAATTTTTCACATCTTTGAAGTCTAAAAGTGGCGTTTATTTTCTACTATCAGGTAGTCCTTAAGATTACTTTCTTTCAGTAGTTACTAAAATAATCTAATAATAAAAAAAAGTATTCAAAATACATTATTGTCTTACTAAACCGTGACTTTTGTTTTCTTGTTTAATACTAGCGGCCTGTATTAGTTTCGCACGTGTGGACAAACTTCTATGTTATACATATCAACCTTTATCTTAAATACCATATACTAGTGGTCACCCATTGGTCGAAATCCGACCATAATAAATTTTAATATGTTGTTGATAGGAACGCCATCTTAAGTTCTCAAGACCAACTACTTTGTTTTCAAACTTTTTAGTGCGCCATCTGTGATCTTTATCGTTATCATCAATATATTTGTGTGTGTCAAATGGTAGTATAAGCATTATTTTTGAAAAATATTAGCGTTCTGCACTTCTCCTACACATAAACTATAAGTGTGCCAAATTTTATGCTTCTGCGTCAGCGCAATATTCGTATAAAAACTACATAAAAATCTGTTGGAATATTTTAGAGGTACATACATAGGGACACACAGCGGGAAGCGACTTTTTTTTACTGAGTAGAGATATTAATGGGTAACAAATGATGAACTTAAAAGACAAAACACCCGATGTGCGAAGCCTAACCCACGTACAGGATGTTTTTTTATGAGTACTGTCAGTCAACCAAAACATTGGATTTGTTTTATTATACCTTCGTCGATAAGTTATACCTTGTTTAATTTCAAATATAAGCAATACTGTTTGACTTATACAAAGGTTATGTTGGACTCATACTGGAAACAACCTCACGGTATCCATCTGTTTCAGCTTTACCGAGATACTTTCGTGTCCTAGCACGAACCCAAAATCCCTGGAACTTGCCACCCCATCCTCTTCTTTTTATGATATTGGAAGGCAAACAAGTAGTCGGATTTCCAGATGATAAGAAATTCACGCCGCCTAGAGACACCAAAGGTGGTAATGGTGCGATGACAACCAGAGGTCGGGATGTTAGACCTCAAGCAAAATTAAGTTTACCGACTACTTTATCCTCCGAACTGGAATAGGTCAACGACAAGCACTGACGTTATGACAGCAGGAAGGAAGGCGGTGGTACCAATCCAGGCGAGCCGCTGCAAAACTCTACCACCTAGTAAATCGAAATAGTAAACGTCCTCGCAATCCCAGGAGGAGAGATCAATCATAGATAAATATATTTAAAAAATATATATTTTCTTTATATTGCCGTTTTTTAACCAATGCCTTATACCTTATCACTCCCACCCATCCCAAAGTGGAGAGACCTATCATAGATCAATTTATTTCAAAATGTATTTATTCTCTTTATATTGATTCCTGAGTAATAAATAAAGGGCTTGGTATTATACAGGTACAGATAGAGACGAATTACCTATTACTACTATTTCCTGGTATGGCAAATAATAATTTGCTTACAGACATCGATACATAGTAATCGGGCATTGCCAACTTAAGGGTGAAACGTTATTGCATTTCACCCTTGAGTTTTAATATACATTTTAATATAAAAATAATAGCATGCTGTGGGTAAATAAAAACCTTCTGCCGAAAACATGTTACTGCCTTATTTTAAATCAAACTAGTTCCCAAGACACAAAGATCGGTTCTATTGAAGGCCAACATTGTTTCCTTTACGAATGAATGAATTTATTTTATTAAAGGTACACTCGCGCAACAATATAAGACTTTGATAAACTTTAAATAGTTTAATATTTAACAGCAGTCTCTATCAACCTTAAGGTGAACCAATCATGCGTTTAAAGGATAGGATCTGCACGCCCGTTTCCCTGAAGAGGTACGCAGTGGTAACAACTAGGGCATCATTACCTTATGATAATTAGCTGGCGAAACTATCGTCAGTCGGGGACATATCCAATTCCGGGCAACGTCGTTTTTATTATCAATCTAGCAACCCCGGTTGAATATTGAAATATTATATTAACTATAAATTTACTATAAATAATTGGGATGTCTTTTAAGTTATACCAAATTGCTCACTACTTTTTTTTTACTAGGTGATAGAGTTTCGCAGCGACTCGCCCGGATTGTTACCATCACCACCGCCTTACCTATTAATACCGCCATAACATCATGACGTGTTCCGGTTCGGAGGGCAAGGTAGCCGATAAACTTACTTTTGCTCGAGGCCTAACATCCCGGCCCCAGGTTGGCAACGCACCATTACCATCTTTGGTGTCTCTAGGCGGCGTGAATTTCTTACCATCAGGAAATCCGTCTACTTGTTTGCATTTCTATACCCTAAAAAAACACAGTGTGCAATTTAAATTAAAATCGATTTAGTATTTTATGAGTCCATCACGGCCAAATACCTAACTTGTCGCGTAATTTATATGTATTAGGATTAAAAACTGAAATTGTATTTATGTAAAACTAATTAAATACTTAGATATTAGTTATTACCATTTTTCATTTTTATTGAACCTCGAATTCTATTTATATAATAATTCATAACTCGTATATTCTAACTGAAATATACGTATGTCTAAGATATCTTGATGGTACAAGATAACCGTGGCCTTTAGACACCATAGATATTGTATGTATGTTGCTGGCCTGTGGCCAGAGTATTTTTTTGTTGCCCGACCCGAGGATCGAACCCGGGACCGCTAGACTACAGAGGCGATAAGCTGATTTATGTGAATAAAACATATACACGAACAATATACCCATTGATATGAAGTTTAGTTTCACACTAGCACGTTATCTACCCGCAAACATTCAATAAGTAACTGATCAGACAATTACTTTGATTTTGATTTGTATAATTTTTTAACCGACTTCAAGAAGGAGAACTGTCAATTAATGGGTTTTTATGTTGTTTGTTACGCGATGACTCGGCCAACAACGAATAGATAATAATGGTTATTTTTACGAAAAGTATGCTTATGATTCAGAGTACAGAGGTGGATTTGACAAAGATGCAACCAATAGCTTTTCAGTTATATTTAAAAAAAATGCACATTTTTGTGTACTTTGATGACTTGGTATTTTTTTAATGATATTGGAAGGCAAACAAGTAGACGGATTTCTTGATCGTAAGAAATTCTCGCCACCCAGTGACACCAATCTCCCAATGGTGCGTTGCCGACCTAAGGCCGAGATGTTAGGCCTCGAGCAAACGTAATTTTACCGGCTACCTTACCCTCCAACCCGGAACACGTCATGACGCCGCCATAACGGCAGGAATAGGTAAGGCAGTGGTACCAATCCGGGGCGAGTCGCTGCGAAACTGTAACACCTATTAGGATGGCACGGTGTTAGTGACGATTAGCCTACGCTCGCCTTTTACGAGCTGCCAGGCTGGAAGGCAGAGTCTATTCTGCAAAGGAGCCCGGACCAACACGGGGAAAATGAAACTAGAGACGTTTTTTACAGTTTTACTGCGCTAAAAGAAATATCAAAATCAATTTATAATGTGCAGAGTGATCGCTTAACAAATAAACAGATAGTCGAATTGAGAACCTGTTTCGTTTTTGGATGCAATTAATTTGATTAGTGTACATAGTGTACTTATTTATGGCTGCTATAACATCAATTTAAACAAGTACTTACTGTCAGTGTTCGTCTTTGTCTTGTCCAGTTTAAAATATTGTGGCCACATTTAGGGGATAGTAAGGAAGATACTTAATATCAGCTTTATGTTGGAAGCGCACAATAACTGTAATTTTTGTCCAACAGGTATCAGGAATTATGTCTGCTTGTTTGCATTAACTTCTTATAAAGTATCAAGCATGGCGTTCACTTTTAAAGTCAAAAACAATAATTTACGGACTAAAAAAGATGGACCAATAATAATCACTTCACTAATTGGCATTCTGCTCGACTACCGGTGTTCTGTCGAGATTGTATCGATAGAGCCCGTCTAGTGCTGTGACAGCGATTGTCGATAGCTACGACCATGAGATTGTATCGATATTAGTAAAATTGAAAGTAACAGATCAATCTAACGGTATCTTTTAAAGGTTACTAAATGGTCAAATACGGCTTGCTGTTTTAGATTTTTTGACGTACTTATTTTAAAATGAGACTATGGTGTACCTGTATAATGTTTAGTACTTCATTAATGTAGAGTAAGAACAACGCACCTATAACATATGTGGTGCCTAAAGGCCACAGTTGTCTCTCTTAAGAGCCGTGTGTTCGTTCCTCGTCCTATCACATAAAACATTATAATATGTTCATTATGTGTAAGTAAATGGGTCTAAATGCTACTTGTATGGTAACTGACTCCTGTGAATAAAGTGTTCTGAATATTATGCTTGAACATGGCTTCTTCGATCTTTAACGGGCGGTCAATGTAACTATTTACTCATCACTCATTTAGTAAACTCTTCTAAATCTAGAACTGCCTGTATGTATAAGTACCTACTGAGTATGCCTTCCCTATTATATATAATATATGGTTTCTTCGTTTATAATCAACCCCGAACGAATAAAATTGGGTATGAAAGTTTGCACGAAAATTATATTGAAGGTTAAGCTTAAGTCCGAAGTAACAATTCAACGTTGACGAAGTCGCGCGTAAACAGCTAGCATAAAAGAAGCGACATTTATAAAATAAAAAAATATAAATGTAATATAATAGGACGAGTGCGACAAACCAATTTGACGGATTTGTCCGTCGGACCAGGTCATTTGTTTTTTATAACTATGACTTGAAATTATTTAACTGTCTGTAAATACTTCCGGTACCCAAGTGGGAACGTCATTGCGCGTTACAGCTATGATTTTTCACCGTGCTAGATTTAATTCACATCTGTTCAGCCGTTGTGCAGTGAATGGGTTAAAAACATCCAAACACATTTCCAATTAACTTTAGTTAACATGGTTTTTAGTAAATATTCTTCTAAGCACATTCCTACGCAACAATATCCTCGACCAATAAAAACGTAGAGTTTCCAATTTCCCAGAATATGATTGGTCAGATAAATTGCGTACTTACCAAAAATTAAATTTTCTGCGATTTCATGGGCGGAGGGCGTTGCTATTTCGATGTCATCACTATTTTCTTAACGAGAGCCAACTAGCGTCATCGCCCTGTAGTAGAATCAACGATTAATCATCATGTGTCATGTCAATTAAATTTTTTAAAACGTATTTAAACTAAAAATATAATAAATTACATTGTATGTTAATAAATACTGCATACCAAACTATAAACGTTAACTATTTAGGTGTGTTTTGCATAACATTTACTATGCAAATATATTTGGTCAAGTTATTTCAATATATATTACAATGTGGAACCAAAGAGTTTGTGTGTAACATTGTCGTCTGCTACACTAAAGGCTACACTTGATATTCAGGTCGACATACATGAGGTGGTTACAGAAAGCATATTGTCATTAATTAAGATATAGGCTTTTTCACATAATTCATATAAAAACATAAAAAAAATATTTCAGTTACTCTGACGGTTCACAAATCGGAGTGATATTTTATGCACATTTTATATTTATTTGAATGATATTAAATGATACTTTAATTATATTGGTAATACAAGGAGCCTAGATTCTTCCGTTCAGACATTTAGAAAACGGAACACTAAAAATATTTTCTATTAATATCAGGATGATACATTTAAGAATTACGTAATAGGCCTTGGCCGTTAATAGATAACATGTAATCTTAAATAAAATAAGTATATTATATTAATATTACGGAACCCTACAGTGGCGAGTACTATCAGTTATGAAGGCGCAACGCGAAACGCGGCGAAACAACCTAGTATTTAACAAGATGTTAAATACTAGATACTTAAAAAAATTGATGAAGAAAAAAAAGAGAGAGAAAGAAACGATGAAGATTTTCTTAAATTCAAAAGCATTGAACTTTTTAAGAAATTTGTTACACAGTTGATCAGTGACATTAAAAATATCCTTTACTCTAATCCCCAAACGAATTTTTGGATGAAAGAAATGAAGGTTGCCATCGATATTCGGGGTCCATGTCTGGACATTCCCGGCCACATATTAACGCCCCAGGTTTTTACACTTTATAATTATTATCGAACCGGACGACAACACTGTAACGATGTCGGACAAGAAGTATTGGTATGAGAATTTTTATCCATCTCCAGCCAAGGGTTATGTTTTTCGCGCGCATCTTATTGCAGCGGATTTTTTCTTTTAACAGTTATGTACTAGGATCAAGATGGATACATACAAAGAACTATGGAGAAAACCACGAAATTGACATTTTAAGGGAAAAAGGGATTTTTTTTTCAGAATAGACCATTCTGCAAAGGAGCCCGGACCAACACGGGGAAACACTTAGTATGAACAGTTTTCCTGCTAAGAATACATTCGCACAATTTGAGAAAATGTTTGATAAAGATTATTAAAAAAACAGACGCACAGATCCTCGGTAGATCAACTGGCATAGTGAAAACTTGAATATTAATAAACGTGCATTTTTGATGTTTTGGAATGGTTAAGGAATAATTTTGCACGAATTGCTTTAATTATCAGTATGAAAGTACTATCATTTATGTGGTAGAATAAAATATTCATTTATTGTGCTATCGTACACAAACATGACAACACCAACATTCGCGCAAGCGCCCTGCACCTTCTTACGAATTTCCTATCAGGTCACGAGTCCTGGCGCGAGTTTAGATGTTTTTGTCCATTTCAAAAAAGTGCGCAAAGCCACTAAAGAAGTTTTCACTTCAAAATGTGAAATCTGACTATTTGGGTGATAGTCTGTGGTCTAGCGGTTCAGTTACTGGACTTGACTGCATGAGGTCCCGGGTTCGAATCCCGGGTCGAGCAACAAAAAGAAAATTGTGTTTTTCCAATTTTTTAATAAAAAAAATGTTGCTCGGGATAGGAAATGTGGCCGATAGGCTTGCCACCTATCACATTGTGGGACTTAATATTTACGGCTAGTCGTGGGTGCTCTGATTGTGCCTCTGCCTACCTTTTCGGGGATATGCGCGTGAAGATACTTTATACTTTACTTTAGTAAAAAACTTTTCCAAATCCATCTAATTTAACATTATTGTGTACTGACGTAGAGTAGAGCAGAGTTTTGTACTTCACTTATTAACAAAATGATATTATTAATAATATGGTTTACATTCACAACCAAATCGAATAATTATTTTTTAAGCAAACCACAGACACAGGAAAACCACAGAACATTGCGTCGTAGTATATTACGTAGTGGTGATAGGATATTGGGTTTATGTTTATGTGACGTCACCACAACGTGTGTCTAATAATATGTACTTCGGTACCTAAAGTGTTAGGTTGCAAAAACTTCATGTTTTATGCAAAAACTGATACCTTACCTACTAAGAAGTTTTGACAGTTTGCTACTAATACTTAAATAACAATTCAAATTCATACTTGGTACTATTTTTTATTTTTATAGACTTTATATAATATATTTATTTATTATTGTGGGACTTAGTGACTTCGGCTAGTCGTGGGTGCCTCTGCCTACATCTATATCTATGTATAAATGCGAAAATTTGTCTATCTGTATGTATGTTGCTTTCACACGGCTAAATCGCTGAACTGATTATGATGGAATTTGATATGAATATAACTAAAGATCCGAGTTCAAACGTAGGTAGCTTTTTAAAAAAAACTACACACGAAGGACTGTAATTATGGATGAAGTTTGGGTGAAAATTATAACTATTCTAAGCTGACGAAGTCATAGAAGTAGTAAATAATAAACATAAAAGTAATGTTTACATTTTTTCATAAGTATATCAACAAGCAACAAAACGTAGTATGTAATGAACCCATACATTTATTAAACTAGATAGTCAACAAATACACTGAGGTAGGTGGTAGACCTGCTACTCGCCCGGATTGGTACCACCACTTTACCAACTCATGTCAGAACACACTTTTCCGTGTTTCGATTTGGAATTGGACTAAAACAAAAAAAAGTGTGTGAATTAAAGAAAACGAGCAATTTAACTATTAAAATATATTACAAAGTAAATTATTATAGCAATTGAAAAATACGAAATTTCTTGTAGGTGTATTTAACAAGCCAGTAAACAGCCTTAGGAGACATAGACATAGACATAGACATAGAAAACGTTTATTTCCAGAAATGATACGAGTAAATAACTAGTACACGATATAAAGAAAACAAACAAAACGACGATAAAATATCAAAAATAACATTTTCTATAGCTTTCTTAGGAAAGTAAACAGACTTCCCAATAGTGAGAAATACACCAAAGATGTTAATGTTTCCTAGCATATGCAACATTCCAACATTATTAAGTACAAGATGCTTACCTATGCTTAACATGAGTGGTTATTTTTTAATGTTTGTGCGCAGGCGCGGCGACGCGTCACACTGCCGCCAACATTGACAGCTGTCAATCAGATTCAATATGGCGGGGAGCCGGTTCAGTGTACAAACAGGCCTCGCTATCTCAGATCTGATACGAGTTTAATACCAGATGTGTTAGATTAGCACGAAGAAGCTGGGCTTCAAGCACGCATCTGATTTAGGGAGCTACTGTCATATATTGGAAGTCAAATATAAAATGGACTTCTTAATGATAAAAAAGGCGTTGAGAAGCATTATTAAAACAGGCACATTTATAAAAAAAATAGTATTTTTGTTTGAACTAGAGAACACGTAGAAAGTTCTCTTGTTTGTGAGATACTCTGATAATAGCTAACTGGAATATACTGGTTTTACCCTTGACTTCCGTCTGTCTCATATTCTACATTGAAGTTTTTTTTGTGATGTATGACGGTGTACATTGTCATACATCATAAAAAGTTATGGCATGGTAACTACACGCAATATTTGAAACG
>NJDD01003018.1:125925-144050 GCA_002245505.1 Calephelis nemesis
CTGGAATATACTGGTTTTACCCTTGACTTCCGCTTTGGAGATAAAGGCACTTTTTAAGCATCTTCGTTATTGAGGAAATATGTTGCCTCAATAACGAAGATAATTCGATTCGAAAGAGAAGTCGATAATCTTTTCAGATGTGATGCTGCATACTTTCAATAGTCTGTCTCATATTCTACATTGAAGTTTTTTTTGTGATGTATGACGGTGTACATTGTCATACATCATAAAAAGTTATGGCATGGTAACTACACGCAATATTTGAAACGGAGTTACTATTACTGTCGAAACAATTAAAAGTTGTTGAAAAGACCCAAAGGAAACCGTAGCCCGATCGCTAGTATTACATGTTATACTATTGATTCATATTCGATCCACTTACCTTCGAAAACTTAACCTTTGTGGTCCCTAGCCTAGGATATCCAAGGTAATTTCGCGTGATATCGCATAGTATCATTACCATCATTACATGAGAGTTATGACTCTCTAACCCATAACGTGGAAGAGAACAACCAAACTCTTGAGATCTGGTTTCCTTGACCGCGGTAAGACACCGCTCATTATTCGGCATCTTGAAGCTCTATGCGAGAAGTAAAGTTTCTGTAGATTTCAATATGTTGCACTGTTTTTATTAGTCATATCATCATTATCAGGTCAGGACATCAATAAGACGAGATGACTGCATGGCAAGCTCCCAATCGCTCTCAAAGTATGTGCATATAAGTAGACACTTCTGATACGTCTTTTACGGCTCTTCTATTCATTAGGCGGTGTACCGAAAACAAGGAATACTGATATTCCTTAAACAAGTGACCGTTCAGATCCCCTCAGTTACCAGCCTGTAGTCATAAGTTCCTTTTCCTACAAAGTTAAGAAATAAATAATTAACTGCCAGCTCTATGGTCCCCGAGGAGCACCAGCTGTTACAGGCTAAAGAAAGGAATTCGTAGCCTAAGTAGTTGTTTTCTTTAAGAAAACTATGAATATCTCGTGTGACTTGAACTCCACCTGATAAAAAAGCTTAGGTAGAGTCTAAAGCTTCTTCTAATTCCGTGTTGCGTTCGCTTATGGTGGAAACACATTTGTATATGCAATTTTTTTTTCAGATTCGGACCATAGTCGAGTAATTAGTGATGCGACGGTCACGGCGGCAGGGCGTCATCAGGACGCATTACAAAAACATATATTAACCCATCAGTAAGATCTACTCTCAATTCTACACCCGGATGAATACACTCATGCTGACGACAAGCGGATCAATGGATGATCAGCCGATGGACGGCAATATGTCTTTCTCCACTTACAAGTAAGTATTATTATTATAGTATATCAGGTTGGCAACGCACCATTACCACCTTTGGTCTCTCTAGGTGGCGGGAATTTCTTAACATCAGGAAATCCGTCTACTTGTTTGCCTTCCAATATCATAAAAAAAAGTATGAACATATAAGTTTCTAGATAAATCTCCATTTCTATGTGTTAAAAATCGTAAAATAGCCATTTATTGAAAATATTCCAATAAAAAGTAAATGGGAAAGGTAATTACAATGCCTTGGAATCGGAAACTGTAATTAGTTCTTGTGATTATACAGTGTTATAGAAATTATTTGATTATTCACCATTTGAAGTACATGGACTACATCTCATTTTCATATTTTTGACTCTTAATATTTAACTAAAATTAAAAAAAATCTGCATTCATTAATGTGCCCATCTCCCCAGCTATTTGCGTACTCATAAAATGTCATTTTTGTAAGTCTTAAAACATAGGTACAGTACTACTATTTAAATTATGCGCTTCGGCTTTAACCTTTTTATTTTTTTTACATTTTATACTTTTATTTTTAAATTGGCTCACCTAATCTAAATTTAAGCGAAATGATTAATTATGTGTAATAACAACTCTATATAGATATCTTTAAAATATATTTGGATTTCCGAAGCTTGACGAATATAGCCGAAGCGCATATTTTAAAAAGTACTACTGTACAGTACTGTCTGCGTAGTGTGGACGTAAAATTTTTGAGTGCGAGAGCAAAAGAAAATAAGCAGACAGTTTTTCTGACATTTTAGAAGGCTGCCAATTAACTAATTTACAAAAATACTTAACTTTCCAGCCTTTGGTTATTAATCATCTCTGGTTAATATAGGACACCTTTAGACACATGTACTTTACGGACACCATTTAGTTCCCGTGTCCAAAATTACCTTGCGGTTGCGATCCGTTCTTTACCTTATACCTTTTAGTTCAAGATAACGAAATGATGTCCGTAGAGTACATACTGTCCCCAAAAGTACTTTACTTGATCCTATAAACGGTCTCTTATGCACATAGCATAATTTTTGTTGGAAAGGTGACAAAAATAATTTTAGTCCATTTGAAACCATAGCCACTCACAAATAAAAAAAAAATATAGTTGCGATCCGTCAAAGACCGACTGAAGGTTTTTGGGTTAAATATAAAATGAAGTTAATCTATTAAGGGCCACTTGCACATTCTCGGGTTACGGTTAATATTGAGTTAAACTGTCAAATATAAGGTGATTTAACCCTAGTTAGGGGCTAACTCAGTGTTAAATACTTAAACCAGGATCGTGCAAGTGGCCCTAAGTGTAGGATGTTTAACCCGATAATGGATTCTTACTTAGAGTTAAATTTATAACCTAAGAACTTGCAAGCGGCCTTTATCGTCTACTTTACATAAATTGCAAAACAATTAAATTATTAAGGCATGATCTTTTTTATCAGGACCTTAACATTAAAGAAATAGAATCGAAATTTGCTTGATTACAAATAACATTTCTATAATGACATTAAACAACTTAATTGTTTAAGAAATGGAGTCATCCCATATAGATATTATTAATTGGCTAAATACTTTTTCCTCTCCATGTAGAGGCATCACAAGAATAGTTGACAGACTGCGGTACTGAGATGAAGTCATTTACTGAAAAACAGATAAGAAATTTTGTCAATCAGAATCCAGGCTCACTTATACTTGGAAATCGTGGCTGCCTTTCATTACCACAATTCCTGTTTTAATTATTTAGTTTTTGTTAACAAAATCTAGAAGTATCTGGTTAATTATACAACATCGATTTAAATTACTTTTTAATATTTAACCGTTTTCCTTGGTATATTAAAGGTAAAATCAAATATAAAAAATGTTTTTCCTATCTTTATAAGATAAAGTAAATAATTTATCTATCACAATTATAAGATTCAACTACGTTTTTTTGCAACATCTTCAAAGCTGTTCGTCATACAGGTTAAGTCTTTATTCAAAGGAAACAAACTAGTATCTATTAATTTATTTCAATGAATATATTGCTTGAATTTAGTTTTTATTTTTTCACTCCACTTTTTTCTCAACCTCTCCCTTCTATTTAAGAGCATTACCCTTGTCGGTAAAGCAATCTCAGTCCTAATCTTCTTTCGATTCTTTACTTCTCTTTCAGTCTGTCAAGACTTTTCGATTTTTCCGACTTATTAAGTTTTTCCTGAGTCTCCATCTACCGACCAATTTTTCCTACGACTTCGTTATTCGAGTATTTAGCAATAGCGTGTATTGTGCCTGATAGTTCCTCTGCCGTTCTTTGAGGTGGCTATGAGTTTTTTTATTTTATATTTTTCCCTCTTAATTCAAAATCATTTGTCATGAAATCCTTCCTTTCACCATTCAACAAACTAAGAATTTCAAAGTCTCTTGTATCATATTGCCTTCGATAATTCATTAATATTTGTTAAAAAATTCTACTTAATTTAAAATACTATGTCGTCTAAGACAGCAAAATACTTTACGCGCGTTACTAAAATAATGTTACTCAAGAATTTCTTGTTGGATCTTCACCAAATTTATATGGTACCACTCAATTACATACAAAAGGAGAATCATTCGTAATGGCAAAGAAATTACGTAACAAATACAAAAAAAACATTCGGTCGAATTGAGAATTTCCTTCTGTTTAAAGTCGGTTATAATCATGCATTAAGAAGGTATACTAACTGTTTTTCAATTAGTCCCTAACATTAAATAAAAATAACTAAAAAGGTTGCACTAAGCTTCTTTGAGAAATATTTAATAATTTGAATTTATTGTAATAAATACATCCTAGTACTTATTATGTTCCGTAGACATCTATATAATAATTATTAATATTTTTTATTATTACTGGGTTTTGGCAAAAAAAACATCGGAATTCAGTTTGTTTTTTTTTTAAATGTTTTTTTTACTGTCCGAATTTTATTATTAGATATAAAACTTTATTATTATTTAAAATTAAATAATTAATTAATAATTATTATTAAGTATATTAACGTGTTATTATTAACGTATATTAACGACAATCGTGTATTACATCTGTTGAGAGATTTGAACAAGAAAAAAAAGTTTCTTCACGCCCATATACCCGAAGAGGTAGGCAGATGCACAACCAGGGTACCCACGACTAGCTGAAGGCACAAGGTCCCACAATGTGATAGGTGCCGAATCTATCGCCAACCGGGCACATATCTAATCCCGATCAACATTTCTTTATTACAAAATGTGTAAAACCACGTTTTTTTTTGTTGCTCGACCTTGGAGTCGAACACTTGACCTTATGAAGTCAAGTCCAAAACCTGAACCATTAGACCACAGAGGCGATTTATTAATGGTACTCTTTTTTATTAATTAATTGATTTTTCCGGTATTTTGGAACCGATTTTGAAAAAGAGTGTTTCCGAAGTGATACAAATGCAACCAAGTCGGGTTCAGATGATGGGTTATCAGGAATATCGAAGAAAATTCCTAATTTTTGTGTATCTAGATGACTAATTGAAATTAAGGTCGTTTTTTTGCAGTTTTACTGTGCTTAAAGTATACGTGAGATTTAATGAATTTCTTAAATGTGTTTATATCAAATACATATTATATAAAATAATAATTAGATAGAAAATATAGACAAAATAATAACGTGGAAGGCAAACAAGCAGACGAATTTTCCTGATGGTAACAAATTCACGCCGCCTAAAGACACTAAAGTTGGTTATGGTGCGTTGCCAACCTGAGGCCGGGATGTTAGGCCTCTAGCAAAAGTAAGTTTACCGGCTACCTAACCCTCTAAACCGGAACACCTCAACGGCAAGCACTGGACGTTATGGCGACAGGAATAGGTAAGGCGGTGGTACCAATCCGGGTGAGTCGCTGCGAAGCTCTACCACCTAGTCAGATGTCACGGTGTTAGTGACGGTAAGCCTATGCCCGCCTTTTACGAACAGCCTGGCAGGAAGGCAGATGGTCTATTCTGCAAAGGAACCCGAACCAACACGGGGAAAATCGTCGGTGTTTATATCAAAATATATATTATACTAGCTGCCCCAGCGAACTTCGTCCCGCTAACATCCGGATAAAAACTATCCTATCTTTTAAGATGGACCAAACTACAGATACATGAAAAAATTTATCGAAATCGGTTCAGTAGTTTTGGAGTTTATTCGCAACATACATCGTGACACAAGATTTTTATATATATAAGATAAAAAAAATATAAAGACAATTTAATTATATTTATATATTGTATGTGTTTGTATAATATACATAAATGCATATTATGCATTTCTAATTTAAAACCAACTGTATTTTATTAATCTCGTAGCGCTTCGAATACAGCTGCTGAAGATGGCAAAAGAAATTTGATTTATGAGAAGTATGATTTTATGGAATCTAAAATCATGTGTCTGTAGACAAAAATAAGGTTTTGGTATTTAACTGAATATAAATGAATATTGATGACGATGAAATATTTTATTTCCAACGTCGGCACTTGGCTTGGAATGAGAACATTTATTGTTTTATCAATCACTAGCAATAATTTGTTTTAAAAAGTATGAGCTAGTGTACTACTATCGCTTGTCTAACTATCGATTTGAAATCACAATTATTTAGCTAAAAAACGTAAATACTGACAATATCGTATCATCTAGTAAGGCAAACAAATAGTAGTACATACAAAATTGAGTATTTTACTTGATTCCACTTAGATCCTATCATCAGCCTGATGGTTAGAAATTCACGCCGCCTAGAGACATCAAAGCAATGGTTCGTTGCCAGATAGTAGGAAATTCACTTCGTCTTGAGACACCAAAGGTGGCAATGGCGCTTTGCGAACCTGAGGCCGGGATGGTAGGCCTTGAGCAAATGTAAGTTTACCGGCTACCTAACCTTCCGAACCGACAAGCACTGACGTTATAGCAGCAGGAATAAATAAGGCATTGGTACCAATCCGGGCGAGTTGCTGCGAAACTCTGCCGCCTAATAGGATGTCTCGTTGTTAGTGACGTAAGCCTATGCTCGCCTTTTACGAGCTACCTGGTAGGAAGGCATATGGTCTATTCTGCAAAGGAGCCCGGACCAACACGGGGAATATTACATTAATATTACAAAAATCTTAGCCACAGCAACGGGTGGTCTGCTGATTAGTATAGATAATAGATTTGAATAAAGCAGTGCAATAATTTCAATAACTTATGAAGCTGTATAATTTTATAAGAGCCATTTTCCCAACAAAGTATCATGTGAAACTACGGTAAACCATGTCTGTACGTATTATATATATCTATATAAGAGCAATCATATGACTTTAGCTGTGGAATCGCTCAAGGCGAAATTTTATTTGCGGTTTGTCAATAAATTTACTTTATTACTGGCTGATGTCTGTGGCTTGTTTCAAATATCCATCCCTAGATAATAAATTTACAAGCCTTGCTGAGGCTTTGATATAAAATTATGGTATAAAAGACTTACTGAGGTATGTGGTCTAGGGTCCTAGGTTTTAGACAGCAACCCACTAGTGACATCTATGGTGTTAGCCGTCTGCTTGTTTACTATTTTATAACAAAAACATTAATAAAATAAAACATGTTTACTAATAAAATTAAAAATTGTTGGTTAATTCATATAAGGTTATGATAAACTGTCTAGATCATCGTGTTTTGGTATTAAGAGTAGTCGACAAATTAATAGAACCCAGTCTTAGATTGACAACGTACCAGGCACATCTTTGGTTTTATAAGCAACTTGTACCTTTACCGCCAAGTTTGCAATATTATATAAAACCTATGTATTTTGTAGGTACGTAAACTGTACGAAGCTGTCTTAAAATAAATAGTTACTCTAAAAGCAGTAGTAACTATCAAAAAATAAAAAGAAAAAAAAAGAAACTAGTTTCAGTTAGTAAAAAATGTATCTTTACGCATGGGCATGATAGATATGGATCTCCGAGGAGTAGGCAGAGGCAAAACTAGGGCACCCATGACTAGCCGAAGACATTAAGACCCACAATGGTCGCAAGCCTATCGCCAACCGGGCACATATCCAATCCCGAGCAACATTTCGTGTAGGTATATAAAAAATAGTGTAAACTGATGGACCAGTTTAGGTGAATATTTTTTTGTTGTGTTAAATATTGTCAGGAGAAGGTTCTTATGAAGAGAAAAACGAAAAATTGCAATGAAAAAAAGTATTTCAATTTTTTTCTAGACAAGTTCTTAGTAGTTTTCTAGACAAGTTCTTGTTAAAGCCAAGAAATACGAAGTTCGCCAGATTGGCTAGTCAAGAAAGAGCAATGGAAATCAGTTAATAAGGAAAAAACCTCCCTGTGACACTGCGACTTTTTATTAGGTATAATTTTCAATTTTTTGAGTCCAAGTAATCTTATCCATTATTCCCATTATAAATGAAAGTCTGCCTGACAAATAAAGACTAAAAAGTGAACGTTGAAACCAATTAGTGAATGGTGGAGACAAAGCAATTAATGTCTTTAATTTATATTATTTTACTTAAATAAATAAACCGCAATTACTGGATGTAAAAAGCCGTTGACCAATGAATTCGTCAGGCGGTTACAGTCCTCAATCGGGCACCTTTCATTTTAAAAAAAGAACCATACGCCATTTCATGTCAATTTTTGAATAATTCATTGTGCGAATGCGCGAGCGCATCGATTGATGCAAGTAAAAAGTGCGCGCTCGCTAATCTTCGCGGTCTTTCGCGTCGCTTCGGGCTTCCTCGAGACTCAGTGATACCAACTGAAGCATTGATTATTCAACTAGTTTTTGCAGTCATGCTGAGCAAGGACATAACCCGGAATGCATTTATTTGATAAATGACATTTTTTCCAAAAAAAACTTTTTTACACAATTTTTCGGTGTGAAATTTGATTTTAGGTGATGATATAAACTCATGTTCAAGTAAGGACTAATAATTTTGTATGTTTGTTTTTCTATTTTTTGACATTACGGATTTAAAAAGAAGTAAAATAATATAAACTTTAGCAATTTGAAGATTTTAATTAGCGATTTAAAACTACTCAATCATGACTACATAACCAGATTACATTATAGTACTTGTAAATAATTTGGATATAATATATTGTTTGATGAAGCAATATTATCTCGTAAAAATTACTTAGTTTGCAAACTTTGACTATTACTAATATAACATATCAAAATATTTCAACAAAATAATTATATCGTTGTTTATAAGTAAGTACAAACAACGCATAATTTACATAGTACATACAGTACTATTTAAATTATGCGCTTCGGATTTACAATTTTACTCTTTTTAAACTTTATTCTTTTATTTTTAAATTGGCTGACCTAATCTAAATTTAAGCGAAATGGTTAATTATGTGTAATAACAACTCTATATAGGTATCTTTAAAATACATCCGGATTTCCGAAGCTTGACGAACATAGCCGAAGCGCATAATTTAAATAGATGTCATTGATGATTACAGAGGATAAGTAATAGCAATGATTTATAAAAATATTTTTGCGAATCATTGATCAGATAGCTTATATCGATGGTAGATTGCTAAAGTACATTTCTGTTCATCATTTTTGCGATTAATCATCTGTGGAAGTAGCGAATGTTTGTGTATTTTTTTGAATTCCATTTTATTTTTTAGTTTTAGCACCTGGGTTTACTAGAATTGTCATATTAACTTAACATATTTATTCTAGAACGTGGTTGCATTATTCATAGATAATTAAATAATGAGTTGTTTTGTGAAGCTAATAGTTATCCAGAGTAATTTAATGACAAGTTTTTATTGTGTGCTACGTTTAACTTAGATGTTATGAAGCTACGAGTAATTAATATAATTCTAAATTCATTTTGATCGGTCGTCAAGCCAATTACATGTAACATCATGATGGTCTGAGTGCAGAAAAAATATAGTATTCGAATTTCCGAACGTTCATCCCCCGCGCCCGCACGTCCGCCGCACCTCGACGCCGCGTCTCGACTGTACGTGATTGGTTTATTAATTAGGCGAATCATCGTCAGGTTCCATTTTTAAAAATAGGCGGGATTCTTGCTGTGCAACTTTTCTTTTTAATTTTTGGCCGACGTTGCACGTAATTAGAGTTGTCAGTGCGTTTTTATGCGAAACTCCTTAGGTATTAGTAATTAGAATTATAAATCAAACAAGTTGCCAAGACGTAGGACATTGAGAAGTTATAATTATGTAATAAGTAAAAATATTTTGAACGGTTTCACAGAGCTAGAAAAACAGATGTTGATCTTTTTGGTATAGTAAACTAAGTTTAGTAAAATATGTAAGATAGTCATTTTCTGCAATGAATAAAATGAAGACCTTTCACATCTTGAAGACACGCACACAGACGAATTATTTCCAAGCGTCAATAGTCATCCCCGAACGAACAGTGCTTTATAGCCAAAATCAAAAATATTATTACATTTCACATTAAACATAAAATTGGATCTTTTGACGAATTACGTCATTCTTAAATTTATATAGTGACTTTTGATAAGAGATAGGAACGAAAAGAAATTTATCCTAAATATTTTGCCAGATAAATATTCTGAAATTTTTAGGTATGTTTTTGTGACGTAGTTATAAAATACTCTTAAAAATACATGGCAATATAATAAATATACGATTAGGAAAGTCCTTAACTGTGTACAAAAAATATGCTAGATAAACTACTAAACATATTATATTAAGCGCATAAAGATATTTAGACATTTATCATAACTCAATAGAAAACAAAATGTCGTAAACAAAAATTTAAAAAACGAGTAAAATGGGGGAGGTCAACAGAAAAATAACAGAAAAAGTTTTGTTCGCGGTCCGTCTGGAGTTATGTCCTCGGTGAATACCGTTAGGATTCCTCTGCAACCTAAAATGAGAGAAAAAACCGAAAACTATTCCAATTGCCAGTATTCGGAATCCGTTTTGTCTGCCATTCTGATGTTAAGGTGCTGTTTTACTTCTAAGACTTTGTAATTTTTTATCTGTAGCGATTAGATGTGAAAAAGATATTTGAACTGTCAGATTGCACTGTCAATGTCAAATTGTTAATTTAGAATTTAGATCATTTCAGTACAATTTTGTGAAGAAAACATCTGAACTATTAATAAATATTTATTTACATACATACATAAATTTCTTTATTTTTTGTTTTGTAAATATTTGTTTATTGTAAATATTTATTCACAAAACAAAAAAGTGCAACAGATTTTCTGACAGAAACAGTTTTGTTTTTTTATCATAATTGTAAAAATACACGTTGCCTGTACACATTAAATAATACATCAAAACAGTGCGTTGCCAATACCTGCAGCTGCAGCCTTTCAGTACGGAACATGGTAATTTATAGGTATAATGTCGTTTTGGCGACAGGAATAGGTAAGGCAGTGATACCAAACCATCTAAAAATATCAGAAACATTTTCAATATAAAAAAGTTCAAAACCTGTATATTAATACTTTGAAAAAAATTAAACATTCAAAACATTATAAGTTGTTGAAAGACTCATCAGTCACAATTAGGTATATGTTGCAAATCAAAATGTGATAGAATGTGCTTGCAAAGTTTTATTTTTCTCTTACATACGAGTATGAAATCGCTTGCCAGAAAAAAAATCCTTTCTTTAATACTTTTAATAACGATAGGAGGAGAAATTATCGTCACTAACACTGTGACACGTTTTTTTTATAAACAAAAAACATGGCAGCATTTCCCTTGTTATACTTCGAATTTTCGAAAAACGTATACATCTATACGTTTAATCTTACAACAAATAAATATTTGAATCTCAAAAGAAATATACATAATCAGAAACATATAAATTACTTACACTTATCCAACTCGATCGCTATTATAGATCAGAATTAGTCTTAGAAAATTTTGATACTTACATCATTATACAATGAAACGTTGGAAATTTTTATGCACAAGAATGACGCAAAAAAACAATTATACACATTTGCTTTGTATAGTCAAAGTGACTTTTCGATGGAAATAAAAAGGTATTCTAAATGTTGATCTTGACTATAAGCTACTACCACACCAAATTTGTTTGAATCGTTCCATAGTTTTTGCGAATAAAATTAACAGACAAACATAGAAACCGACAAAAGTTTAATATAATATTTTATGCCATACATAATAATACTTTTTTTAATACTTGGTTTATAGATTTAGTTTTGAGACTGTTTTATTACATTGAAAGTGAAATGTACTGTCATTTAAAATTTTTGTTCTTTTTTATTGCAATTATTACACTTATTCTTTGAAAAAATACATCCATGTGTTTTTCAATTCATTCAATTCATTAATTGAATTAAAATTTAATGCATTAAGGAAAATGTATTCAATGTTAAAACAATGTTTCAATTTTGTGTAAGCAGTCGCTGATCTGTAACTTTACTCAAGGATCATTTTTACAACTGTAGTTGTACTAAAAAAACGAAATAATTTTGGCTAAGAGAAACTGACGAACACGTGTTTTTTTTCTTACAACTCAATCAAAACGGGTACCTAAACCTATTTGATTTTATAAAGTGAATACTGTGTTATAATACTTTAATGTACTGTACATTAGACTAACATATTTGATTGGGTAGACAAAATAGTAAAAATAAAAAAATACAGTCAAAGCTATTAAAATGCATATCATACAAAAAATATTGTTCCGCATGTGTGATTTAGATTTCTGTGCTTCCATGCAAAGTTACTGATTACACACACAAAACACACGCACACACAAGTCGCATAAACTGACCAAATGCAAGAAAGATTTCGAAACCGATCTCAACAAGTCGGCTGACCCTACTAAGTAAGACGGGACATAAATTCTTCAAAGGATTAAACAAAATAAAAAGTCCGAAAACCCCTTTAAGAGGGCTACCGAACTATAATTTATGGGAGTGAGCTTTGCGACGGCGATCGAAAAAAAAGATTTTTGAACGAAGACGCAAAATGGTGAAATTGGAAATAATTTTGCGATAGCATCAGTCGCCGGTACTTTCTGTTTCTGTATATTCCTTTTGAGATTCAAATATTTATTTGTTGTAAGATTAAACTTATAGATGTACACTATAAGTTTAATCTTACGTTTTAGTTATGTTTTTTGAAAATTTGAAGTCGTATAAAAAGCCGCCACGCTTTTCTTTTAATGATTAAAAAAGGAAATGCCGTCATGCGTTTTGTTTTTATTAATAAAAAAACGTGTCACAGTGTTAGTGACGATAATTTCTCCTCCTCTCGTTATTCACAAGCTACTTACCTAACTGGCAAATAACAGTTGGTCTACTTCTAACCTACTTCCAAAAAAGGAGGAATTCGTACAGTCTGGTCAAATATTGTATTTTTATGTATATTTATCGGTTTCTCTGTCATTTGTGAACCGATTTCAACTTTTTTTTTTGAAAGAGCGTATTTTTGTAGTGATCCCATTGCCACCAAGTCAGGATTTGACGATGGGATCCCATCCCAGGAAAATCGTCGAAAACCAAACGAAATCTATAATGATAAATAAATAAATATCTGGACAAGTTACAAAAAATCTAACCCCAAAGTAAGTAAATTATATGCTTATGTTATGGTTGTTAGTAACGATATCTATTTATATATAATATAACCAGAGTAATTTTAATAAATGCATAGAGCCAGAAATAAATACAATTAAATGGAATGACACAAGAATGCCTGCCCCCGTCGAAAATCGCACCCGAGCCTCGCGGTTATTCGGTGTAGTTAGGCGTGTCCGCTAGCCACTCGACCAAAGACGTGGTTACTTGACGACGTATTCTGCAAAATGCCCAAGATGAAATGATTAAATAATGTGTAATAACAACTCTATGTAGATATCTTTAAAATACATTCGGATTTCCGAAGCTTGACGAATATAGCCGAAGCGTATAATTTAAATAGTACTACTGTACTGACATTGAAATATCGGGGAAATGGCAATAAAAGGGGGAAAATGATTAATTTAAAGGAAATTGTCTCAGTAGTGCGTTGCCTTTGTTTGGTAAGCGCTTATCATATCTGTTATCTGTTTAGAGAGCGGGTGCGACGTCCTTCTAACAGTTCACTGATACAATTTGCAATATAGTGCAATGCATTAATCACAGTATTTATTTAAAAAAAAAATTTTTTCTTATAATAACAACGTTGCCCGGGATTGGATATGTGCCCGGTTGGCGATGCTTGCTACCTATCACACTGTGGGACTTGGGTATCTTTGGCAAGTCATAGATGCTTTGGTTGTGCTTCTGCCTACCCATTCAGGGATATGGGCGTAAAGATTCTTCCTAATAATTCACTACCCCATTAATTGCTCCCCTTGAGAGTATCTTTCTTGTTAACTAGAAAATTCACTTATCACTTTCCGCTGTCTGTCGCTATGTATGCTTTAAAATTACGCAACGGATTTAGATGCGGTTTTTTCAATAGATAGAGTGATCCATGAGGACGGTTTGTAGATAACAAAAAAACTTAACCACCCGTTCAAAGCTGGGACGGGCTGCTAGTGCTTGCTATAGTTGGCAAGGATATTTCTTTATATAATACATAAAATTCTTTATATAATGCCTCTTCCTCGAACTATTTAGCTAGTTTTTGTATTACACGCTTAAGTTTGAAGAAAATGATTTGTTATGATATGATAATGAAGGTGGAAGGTGGTCATAGGAACTCTTAAAACTCTCAGTATTATTCTAGTGTTTAGGATTGTTTCATGCCTCTTGAATAGTACTTCTCAGGCCTACTTCTGGGCGTAGCTCTTACAAATTAACGTTAGTCATAATAATATAATTTTTAAAATCTTATTTACTACGTCTTGCCCGCGACTTCATCCAATCGTCAAAGTTACTTTTCGTTGTAAGTGATGGAAATGAAAGATTGTCTTGCAGTTAAAGTTATTTTAATAATAAGGTCATAAGTTACTTTTACACAAAATTTGATTAAATGTAAGTTTAGTAGAATGAACAGTGAACAGGTAAATATTTTACTAATCATCGTTTTTGGTTCTATGTCTTGTATCCAATAAGTAGCCATGATAGTCTTTAAACAAAATGTGTGAAGATTTAGTTTTATGATTGTTTTAGTACTTATTTGGATAGATTATTCTAAAACATAAAATTTGGTGAAAATAGGTTTAATAGTTTTTGCATAAATAGTGAACAGACAAACATTTTAATAACCCTCGTTTTTGGTTCTATGTCTTGTATCCAATACGTAGCCACAATAGCTTTTAAAAAAAAGTTGTGTGCATATTTAGTTTTGTGACTGTTTTATTATATTTTTAAATTATTTCTTAAACACAATGTTTGGTAGAAATACAATTAAATAGTTTTTGCGTAAATAGTGAACAGACAAACATTTTAAAAACCCTCGTTTTAGGTTCTATGGCTCGTATCCAATACGTAGCCACAATAGCTTTTAAAAAAAGTTTTTGGTACTTAGTAATTACCCAGATTGGTACCACCGAATTGTTTGTTTCTGCAACCTTAGCGTCAGTGCTTGTCGTTGAAGTGTTCCGGTTCGGTACCACCGCGGAGTCTCTAGTCGACGTGAATTTCGTCAAGAAATCCGCCTGCTAGCTTGCTCTCTCATATCATAAAAATATAGATTATCATTTATGAAACGGTAGATGTCCTTAGGTATATAAGAATACGCTTGACAATAACATTAATATTTGATGCTCTGAAAGTAGCCCAAACTGCCGAATCTAATATAAAATATTCCAGAATCAACGACTACTTACAAATAAAGAAACAATTCAAAAAACTTTCTCCAGTGGCCCAAATTGTAAATCTAAACCATTCTCAAATCCCTTTGAACACACAAAAAATTCATCAAAATCGCTACAGTCGTTTAGGAGTTCAGTGATAAACGCACACAAATTCAAATTGTGAATCTAAACCATTCTCGAATTTTCTTGAACACATAAAAATTTTCATCAAAATCGCTACAGTCGTTTAGGAGTTCAGTGACAAACGCACACAAGAAGTATACATAGATATAAGACTAATTCCAAGCCTAACACTTCAGCTATCTGACATTGTGTTTCCCCGAACAGTATGTTTTGAAGCCAGCTCCCAGTAAAGCCATGTTGATGTTGACATTCGATCACAATGCCTTGTTTCTCTTACCGGCTGCTTATTTTTACTTAGATGAGCAAGAATTCCTTTCATCATCTATTTATATAAAACAAAGTCGTATTATTATCGCCTCTGTGGTCTAGCGGTTCAGTTGTTGGACTTGACTGCATGAGGTCCCGGGTTCGAATCCCGGGTCGGGCAATAAAAAGAAAATTTGGGTTTTCCAATTTTCTAATAAAAAAAATTTTGCTCGGGATTGGATATGTGCCTGGTTGGCGATAGGCTTGCCACCTATCACATTGTGGGACTTAGTGTCTTCGGCTAGTCGTGGGTGCCCTGGTTGTGCCTCTGCCTACCACTTCGGAGATATGGGCGTGAAGACACAAAGTCGTCAATTGATTATTGTAAAACAAAAAGTATTTAACTAGTTTTACTAAATTTTTGTGTAGAAGTAGCATAAATCCCAGCAAACATTTAGGATAATGAAATGAAAAGAAACTTCAATATTTATAACAGCAACATGTATGTGTATAGGTATATATATGCTTCATGCTTCTACAATATCTATGGGGTCTAAAGGCTGTAGTTATCTTTTGATAACTTGACTTAATGAGGTCCTGGGTTCGAATCCCGGGTCGGACAACAAAAAGAAAATTTGGGTTTTCCAATTTTTTTATAAAAAATATTGTTCGGGATTGGATAGGTACGTGCCCGGCTGGCAATAGGCTTGCCACTCATCACATTATGGGGCTTGTGTCTTCGGCTAGTCATGGGCACCCACGATGCATGGTTGTGCATCTGCCTACCTCATCGGGGATATGGGCGTGAAGATATTTGAAAGGCATCCTAATTTATATTATTCATTTATTTCGATGGTAATTGTTATTTTCTTACGTTTGTAATAAATTTCCCAATGCCACATAATTTTAATAATTTCACAACGATTTCACGTAAATATACGAGTAAGTATTAGTAAGCCACCAAAACGTGCAGAAATGGCACCTGCTAAGATCTAAGTAATATCCATCATTGGCCAATGATCTGAAGATGTATTAATGTCTATATTATCTGTGGATATATATTTTTGTATAAAAAAGGTAAAGGAGCTCATTCGTTTAATAGTGTGAAGGATTAAAAAAAACGACGGGTTGTACTCCGGGAGTACCGGCAGAAGTAAAACTTGAACATTAACGTTGTGCATTTCTATATTTTGGAAAGGTTAGGGAATGATTTTGCTCCAATCGCTTTAATTATCAAAATAAAAGTACTATCTACTAGGTGGTATATGGTAGAGTCCTGCAACGACTCGCCCGGGCATACAGGCTCCACCGCCTTACGTATTCCTTCCGCAAAATGACAATGCTCGTCATTGTCGCGTTTCGGTTGGAGGGTAGGGTAGCCGGTTTACTTACTTACGCAGGGGGCTGACCATTTTAGCCTCAGATGGACAACGCACCAATACCACATTTGGTGTCTATAGGCGACGGCATTTCTTACCATCAGAAAATCCGTCTGCTTGTTGCTTACCTATAAAATAAAAAAAAGAACTGTAATTTATGTGGTAGAGTTTAAATATCACTGGGGAGAATACGATATTCATTTATTATATGTACACAAACATGACGATACGAATATTCGCGCAAGCGCCCTTCGCCGTCTTAGGAATTTTTGTCTTACGAATCAGGTCACGTGTCCTAACGCGAGTTTAGTGGTTTTTACGCATTCCAAAAAAAGAGAGTACGCCGCTAAAGAAGTTTTAACTTCAAAAAAGAATATTCTAAGCCTTATTCCCACACGTTTATGAAACGTTTACTAATACAACATAAGTATAATAAAGACAAATGAACTCGCACGCAGTGCATTGCAGTGATAAGTTATCAGGAGATAAGCGATCTTTCTGTTATCGTGGATGCAACGGACCGAGCCACCACTCCACATATTTTCAGTACACTGACGTCATTACAGGAATGTTCTATTATAGCAGGGTAGTGAATAGCGGAGATTTAAATGTTTGCCTGACATGCGATTTGTCATAAAGTGACGTTATTTTGTGGAACTAATCCTATTTATATTATAAATGCGGCAGTTTGTATGTTTGTTTGTTTGTTTGTTACGCCTTCACGCAAAAACTGCTGAACCGATTTTCAGGAAATTTGGCACACCCATGGAGGGTTAACTGGGAATTGGATTAACACAAAGGATAGTTTTTAACAAGAAAAAATGTTACTGTGGGATTATTAACAGCTAGTTTGTCTATAATTCTTTATATGCTTTTTAGTTTATGAAGTATTGGTGGTAATTCTGCTGTTCACAAACTAAATTTATGTTAGATGCATGTTATCTTTTTCAAATGAAACGAAAACAAAAGAGATGGAACGTTTTAGATATGTCAGATTAGTCCGAACATTTCAAATCGTACAGTTTTTTTATCAACGTTTTTTAGATGATACATAGTGATAGATATACAGTGATAGATTAAACGTCTGTAGAAATGAGAGAGTCTGTAGAAATAGAGACTAATTTGACAGCATTAAAACTGTTTTGTCTCTTCCTTATGTTGAAAGAAGATAGCGATAACTTAAAATTTGTTTAGTCAGTGGGAAACAAAATGACCACCATTGCCGAGTACAGGTTAATGGGTCATCATCAACAAGACCACTGGTGGTAGAGTGCTGAGCAGTAGCTTGCACGCGTAGGGATCCATAACCTTACCTATTCCTGCTGT
>NJDD01003018.1:146520-175696 GCA_002245505.1 Calephelis nemesis
TCTACAAATGTAAAATAAGGCAAAAGATAATTTTTTAAAAAGATTTTTATCTTATTACGCCGAAGAACTAACTTCTAACGCGTGTACATAAGTACACACACAATTTTTTTTTGTTATGTTAATTGATTTCTCCGTCAATAAACGATTTTGATGTTTTTTTTTTATTTAAGAGAGCATACTTTAATATGGTAGCGTATTATCTGACGATGGAATTACAAGTGACAAGTGTACCTAGTGTTTTTGTGTACCTAGATGATTTCCTTATTGAATACGAATTTCGTTTTTGCAGTGTTAGTACGTTACATATCGTGGGCCAGGTTAGGTAAGGAAGCGTAGAACTTGGTTTTCTTGTTGTATAGATTTTTTTTATGTTAGAGCTTAAAAAAGCAGACGTATTTCTGGGTGGTAAGTACAGTTCAATTTCCAGACTGAACATGACAATGGTTCAGTCAGTCTTAATCAAACTTAAGTCATATAAAATAGAAACACAATTCAAAAAAAATATTAAAATTTATTCTAAATGAATTCTAAAATTTTAAAAAGTTAAGATGGTACAGTACAATTAAGGTACAGTCGAATAAACAATCATCAAAGTGTGTTAAGAAGTACAGTCGCATTGAGAGTCTTATCAAACCTGAATCAAAATCATGGACCAAATAATTAAGTAAGTCAGTATCTTCACGCCTAAGGGTAAACAAAGGCACAACCAGACACTAAGTCCCAAAATTTTATAGATGGCAAGCCTTTCGCCAATTAGCACATATCCGATCCCGGGAAACGTTTATTTTATTAGAAAATATTGAAAATATACATTTTCAAATTTTATTGTTGCCCGACCCGGGGACCGAACTCGAGACCTCAAGAAGTCAAGTCCGACGTCGGACCGCTAGACTACAGAAGCGATACATATACAAATCAAATAAATAATTATTATTATAATCGATTTATCTAACAAAAATGTACGATGAAATTATAAAAGTACAGTCGAATGAACAGTCAGTTTCTTATTTTTTTTATGATATTGGAAGGCAAACAAGCAGACGGATTTCCTGATGGTAAGAAATTCACGCCGCCTAGAGACACCAAAGGTGGTAATGGTGCGTTGCCAACCTGAGGCCGGGATGTAAGGCCTCGAGCAAAAAATAAGTTTACCGGCTTCCTTACCCTCCAAACCGGAACACGTCACGACGTTATGGCGGCAGGAATGGATAAGGCGGTGGTACCAATCCGGGCGAGTCGCAGCGAAACTCTACCACCTAGTCAGATGTCACGGTGTTAGTCATGGTAAGCCTATGCTCGCCTTTTACGAGCTGCCTGGCAGGAAGGCAGATGGTCTATTCTGCAACGGAGCCCGGACCAACACGGAGGAAAAAGTACAGTCTCATTAAGAATCTGCTGTAAAAAATCGGTACGCGAATAGTGTTTAATAAACGGTTAGAGTATAGCAGTGTTAAAATTATTATAATCGAGGTACCGAGATGAGTTGTATGCGACAGTTGGTTACGTAATCGAGTTAGGTAATTACTGTGCGGATTGTTCTGTAAGATTTTATCATTGGAGCTCATAATGAGCTACTAGCGTCTGTTTTGAATAGGAAATCACTTTAATTTGTGTCTTCTGTCGTTCTGAAATGTAAGTGATCTAAAAAAATAAAACGACTCAATTTCATTAGTAAGTCATTTTAATAAACAAAAAAACAAGTATGTTCTGTGTTTAGGAACTTCACTCCACCAGTTCGAGTGTACAAAAAAATCTGGCCATAAGAGTAAATTAAAATGGTAGGAGATCTGAACTTACACGGACCTTCACCGAGCTGATAATAGGTTAATACATATTTTAAAATTTATACATAGTGCATAACTATCTTCACACCATATCCCTTGCGGGTTAGGCAGAGAGTGTCGAGAATCTTGCGATCCTTTGCAGGTTTTTCTGGTTTCCTCCACATTTACTACCCTGTTCATACAAAAACACGTCGGTTCCGGAGACTCTTGACACCACCCTTGGATAACTCCTGAGCGATTTAATCGTGGAATGTCGTTGACATTTCACGGTTACACTGTTACACGGCACTCATCGGTTACTTACATCTATTCACATTCGTATTTTCAATAATAATTTCAATCTTTGTCAATATTAATTTAGTCTACCATCCTTTCCACATGACCGAACCAGCGGAGCATGCCGTTTCTTATTTTAAAAAAAAGGTATATTAGAAATAATATTGAAAACGTGTTGCTTCTTTTTTCTTTAAAATTAAAATCGTGGTCACAATATTTTTACATATTTTCTAAAAAATGTTTTGCTAGTTTTCTATCTATGTAGGTATATAAAAGAAAGCTGTGTTACTTACACTATTTATAACTCAAGAAAGGCTCAACCGATTTGGCTAAATGATAGGGAGGTAGCTTAGAACCCGGAGACGAACATAGGATACAATTTATTCAAACACTTGTACTTTCCACAATGTATTTTTTTATTTTTATAGTTTAGCCAACCGACTCCTTGTTATATAGCCCTGATAATGCTTGTATAGCGAAAACGGTTGGCTAAATTGTAAAAATAATAAAAAAAAAACATTGCGGAAACTACAAGTGTTTGAATAAATTGTTTCAAGAATGGAGTTCCACCAAGCACCGACGATAAGAAGTATAGGAACATAGGACACTTTTATCCTGCTCAACTACGACGAAACTAGGAAATAACATTTAATTTTTTCCATACAAACTGCACGGGTGGAACGAAGTTTACCGGAAAAGCTAGGGGAAAATAAAAATCATAGTTCGACAAGACATTCGATTGACTTGAAATAAAACGTTTATTATAACACGAGCGAAGCCGCGGGTCTTAACTAATTAAAATGTGACTAATTTATGACTCATTAATACGTGATTGATTCAAAATTAAGAATTCGGAAGTCGGAAGCAAAATCATCAAAATCGATTGTCTCGAGAAGAATCAGTTGCCGTCGGTCGGTCTCAACTCCCGAGATTCTGCTCGGAACGCTGACATATCGTTTGTCAACAATACCTATTGTCTTGTGTGATGGTTTGAAAATATTGTGAGGACATCACTTACTGGGACCAAAGATTCGATATTAAGAATCTGTTGTATTTGCAATGTTATTAATATTGCATGCAGATTTAGGTTTCTAAACGCCTAACCACAAAAAAGTTGAAGACTGTTTAATTAAACACTGTCTAAAATAGGCCTTTGCAAAAAAGACCATCTGTACCACCGCCATATCTATTCCTGCCGCCGTAACGATAATGCTTGACGATGGCGTGTTTCGGTTCAGAGGGTGATGTAGCCGGTAAACTTACTTTTGCTCTAGGCCTAAGATCCCAATCTTAGGTTACGCACCATTACCACCTCTCATTGTCTATAGGCGGCGTAAAGTTTTTACTATCAGGAAATCCGTCTGCTTGTTTGCCTTCCACTGTCATAAAAAATAATGCAGATTTAAATTTGTAAAGTCTAAACACTTAACCACCAAAAAAATGAACGCCTGATTAATTAAAAACTGTCTAAACTTGACATTTAACAACATGTTACACGAGGATGACGTGGCAACATGTTATTGGCTAAGAATCTTATTTTAGACAGTGTTTAGTTAAACATATTGTGTTCAACGGGAGTTTAATTTTTTTGCTGTATGACGGTTTAAATCTAAACTGTTATACAGGGTAACATTTAAAGGACCAGCCCAATTTTGAAACAGGGTTGGGATTAGATAGCACTTTCCACTTACGAAGTAATAAAAATAATTATAAAAACTTGTCCAAACTACGCCAACCGACGCAAAACACAAAATGCATGGTTATAAGTTATAACGTAAACGCTAACCGCAATCGTATGCGCAGGTTGGTGTCGTCATGACTCGCACTAGGTACAACGTAGCGTGACAATAGTAATATAAATAAAAAGTAAAGCAAAAGTAAATTTTAAAATTTGGCAATTAATATTTAAAATGTATTTCACTTAAAATTCATTTTAGCCTTAAATCAGTCATATTAAAATTTGGTCGGTCTTTTGAATGTAACCCTGTATAGTTCAGTTGTAAGTCAGGGCAAGAGGTGGTACTTTCCCTGGTGTTTCGTCTGTTCTCGTCGCCGCTTGGCAGGATAGGATGTTATCATAATACGTCATCCCACTTTCAAGACATAACATCTTATCTTCTATATATATCATAAAAATGTAATTTATGTATGAATCAAACGTTGTTCAGTGTTTTTACATCTAGATATTGTTTAGATGATACGGAATGCATTTTCTAATGAACTCGCAGATGATTGTGTATTTTTATTTATGTTTACTGCAGACACAATAATGAGAAAAACAATCAGAGCTCGGTAGACCGCCTGTTTATGATAAGTATAATAATATTGACGGAATATTTTGCATACTAGCAACTAATCGGTATTTATAAAATATTAACTCACACCCGCGATTTCGTCATAGAATAGATTTTCATACAAATGTTCACTTTCATTTACGTAGATTTTTGTAAAATAAAGAGCAAATATTTAAACTTGGGTAAACCTATATGTATACTCGTATCTAAATTCTTTAAGCGGTTCAGCTTTAAAAACGTTAAAGTCAGGCAGCCAGACAGACAGAGAGACTTGTTAGTATGTAAATATGGATTATACTATGCTCGTCGGATACCGCGACCGTATAATCCATACTTAGAGCCGAGATATCACGATATACCATAAGCTCTTAAAACAATCAAAAAACAGAATAAAAAGTATCTTCACGCCCATATCCCCGAAGACGTAGGCAGAGGCAAAACCAGGGCACCAACGACTATCCGAAGATACTAAGTCCCACAATGTGATAGGTGGCAAGCCTATCGCCAACCGGGCACATAATATCTTATCCCGAACAATATTTTTTTTATTGGGAAATTGGAAAAACCCAATTTTCTTTTTGTTGCCCGACCCGGGAATCGAACCCGGGACTTCATGCAGTTAAGTCCAACAACTGAACCGCTAGAGCACAGAGGCGATAAAACAATATTATTTCGAAAATACTAAATTATTGTCATCGGAGAAAGACAACCTTATGACGTATATTATAAAGTTGCATGTAAAGGTGAATATTTAGCTAGATGTAAATAATACTCGTACTGCTATAAGCGTTCATGGTAGGGGCCCTGATTCTACTTCACAAATTATTAAACAAAACAATACTCTTTTAGTTTTGGCGATACCAATTTTTATGACATGGAACTAATATAACTAGTGGTCGCTCATTGGTCGAGATTCGACCATAATTAATTTTAATATCTTGTTGATAAGAACGCCATCTTCATTTTTCAAGACCAATTACTTTGCATCCAAACTTTTTTGTGCGCCATCTGTGATCTTTTATCGTTATCATCAATATATTTGAGACATACAAACATCTCAAATGCATGGTAGTGTGGGTAATGTTTTATTTATTGATTTAATGTACTTTATAAGCATTATCCGACACTTAAACCAAAAGTGTGCCAAATTTAATGCTCCTGCGTCTGTGCAATTTTAATAAACAGGGTCCAAAGTTTTGGCATCATGTTTTGATGATGATGAACACCATAGAAACTTTTAAAATTTCGAAGATTATTCTATAGTGTTTGGAACATATTTGATACGTCTTAATATTTTTTAAGTCCACTGCTAGTAATATCCCTCCCAAATAAACGTAACAAAAAACATTTTTTAGTTAAATTTAGTTAAAACTCTTTATTACATTTAAAATTTAGCTCGAACTAATCAGTTTTTTATTTTTACGATGTCTTATTCGCAAATGGTGTTCGTTAATACCTAATCAGTAATAAGTTAACACTGAATGGCCACAGTGTTGCCTGTAAGTTTCTGACTAATGACCAATAATTTCCCAACATTATGGGACAGGATTTGACGGATTGTCACCTCATTTACGAAATGCCACAATTGAAAATAACAGTAATTGACGCAAAGCAATAACATTCTTAACATGTAAGATATAAAGTACAGAATAGAAGCAAAGATTTTATTTTATTGATAGTGATGCTTTATGCGACAAATAAATCAGCTTTTAATCTATTTTACTTGGTTTTCCGATAGAAGCAACTCGTTGAATGTTTCAGCTCTCAGAATGTTTAGATTTGTCTAAATAACTTTAAAACAGTAAAACTGCAAAAAATCGACACTAGTTTTATTTCCCTCTCAAGTGTATAGACAAATCAGTTGTGCAGGTATTTACACGCCCATGTCCCTGAAGGGGTAGGCGGAGGCATAACTTAGGGCACCCACGACTAAGGGTAAGATTCATTTTTAAATACAAAAGAATATATGACCTATGACCATTTTGAAATCATGACCTACCTTTTTATAAAATTATTATTAAAGTTGGTCTGGTATTGGTTGAGTAATCGCGAAAAATTGGTAAAAAAAGATACAGTCGAATGAAGAACCTCATTTCTTGGGGATAGTTAAAAATATTGTGTCCATATTATAGTCCCTTTAGTCTTTCGCCACAGCTTTGTCCGTATTATCAGCAAACTTGGGGATTGGCAGTTTGAATTAATCGTAACTTCTAACTCTGAATATAGACTAGGGTAGAAGCCTTTAAAAATAATAAAAAGTGGAATAAAATAGTAGTAGGATGAAACCCATTAGAAAAGGAGGAGAATATGATCAAAATGAAAGGAAAAATAAATTACGGTCGATCCGAGTTCGGGAAGTGGGAGGGGGGGGGTTTAAGGTTAAAAAATGGTTTATCTTGATATCCGGCAAAACTAAAAGTCCTATCGAAAAAAGTCATATGCCAAAGTTGTAGGTAATAAAAAGATCTAAAACTTTTGTCTGAACACTTTTTTCACATAACCTCAAAATTTATGTGAAAAATTCAAAAAACCAAGTTTTTGGTTTTTTATTTTTATCTTTTACAAAAATTTCTTTTTTTTAACGAAATTTGGTGAAAACTTACCTTTTTATGTCCCAAATACGCTGTAATTTATTTGATCAAAAATGTTTATTTTTTCACCTTATTTTGAATTAATATCGAAAAAACACCCTAATTTTCAATCGAAAAGTCACCCGTCAAAATATCAGCTTTTTTCAAAAAGTTGGTATGTTTTCTGTTCGTTGAAATCTCTACTTTTCGATGATGAAAAAAAATATATGTTACAATAGTAAATCTTCACAGAAAATGCAAAAAATCGAAAAAAACTCGAATTCGAAATTTTTTTAAATTTTTATAAAAAATTTTGAGCTATTTATCAAAATTAACACTTTAATTACTCGGAAAACATTAGATTACATGTTACATTGATAAAAAAAAATTGCAAATAAGAATATACTACTATAATTAACAAAACAAATAGGTTAATAAAATTAATATTTAATAAGACATTTACAATATTAATTGGAGAAAGTTGTCGAATATTCTTTAAATTATATGCGTAGATGTCTATTTATAACTATTTTAAGAA
Source organism: Calephelis nemesis (assembly GCA_002245505.1). NCBI lineage: Eukaryota > Metazoa > Arthropoda > Insecta > Lepidoptera > Riodinidae > Calephelis > Calephelis nemesis. Next base: position 153,983 of record NJDD01003018.1, read on the forward strand.
CAGTTACATACCTGAGTGACCTACGAAAAATAGTAGCCCATCAAAAGGTATTTCATGGAGAAGTGGGGAAGGGGCTAGGCGAGTTCGGGTCTTATTACATACATACCTGCTATTTCGTAGCAGCTGTTACAACCGTTAGCCTAACCAATATTCGAAATACAGTACAATATACAACATAGTTTATAAAAATACACGTGCACGCTGAGTTTCTTGAAGATAATTGTGACAAGTTTACTTAAAAAAAACTTTTCGAATCTGCATAGGAATAATAATAATTATTATAATATACTCTATATATAATATTAAATGGTGATAGATACTTTATTATGATTACGTTATTCATTACAATATTTTTAACACATTAATCTTATGATTCATAACTGTTAGTACAACATTTTTGGCAAATAAAACAATAATAATTATTATTATTAATAATCGTAACGTAATCATAATAAAGTATCTACATTTAATAGTACGAGTTACATCTATATTTTAATATAATGAGATTTTCTATGACATAAATGTAATAAGCATTGAATAAATCAACTTTTTAATTGAAACAAATTGCAGCAATCACATTTTCAAATGAAATTATTTATGATAATTAAAAAAATTTGAATTCGAGTTTTTTTCGATTTTTTGCATTTTATGTGAAGATTTATAATAGTAACATATTTTATTTTCACCACCAAAAAGTAGAGATTTCAACGAACAGAAAACATACCAACTTTTTGAAAAAAAGCTGATATTTCGACGGGTGACTTTTCGATTGAAAATTAGGTAGTTTTTTCGATATTAATTCAAAATAATGTGAAAAAATAAACATTTTTAATCAAATAACTTACAGCGTATTTGGGACATAAAAAGGTAAGTTTTCACCAAATTTCGTTAAAAAAAAGAAATTTTTGTATAGATCTTTTTATTACCTACAACTTTGCCATATGACTTTTTTCGATAGGACTTTTAGTTTTGCCGGAAATCAAGATAAACCATTTTTTACCCTTAAACCCCCCCCCCCTCCCACTTCCCGAACTCGGATCGACCGTAATTTATTTTTCCTTTCATTTTGATCATATTCTCCTCCTTTTCTAATGGGTTTCATCCTACTACTATTTTATTTGGTTTTAAAAATTATCGACCCTGGTCTAATAGTTTTTACTTTTATTTTGAAGAGTACAAAATAAAAGTAAAAAGATTATTTTTTTAAATTTGTAGAATGTTAACACAAGTTCTTGCCCTGTGCAAGTGCTAAAGTTAAATACCTTGAGAGAAACGAAAGTTATGGCCATTACAGATATGAATTTCATCTATACTGCTGAACTCATTTAGTAGGTGCTCAGAACTGTATATCTATTCCTAAAACATAACTACCCACTAAACGGTAAAGAAAGGAACTAAAAATTTCGTCACTTTATATGAATCCGCAGTAGCTCGTCGGCTTGAGACAAAAGCGTACAGGTTTTTTTTCCGTACAATTTGGAAAAAGAAAATATTTTTAAATTCAAATTTAGAATAACTTTCTTTTGATCAAGGCAAGCCCTTTTTAAATTGTAAAAAAGTACTTTAACCTCACAGTTTTGCAGGTAAAGCCGCAAAAATGTATAGTAGGTGAAATAATTAGAATCGCGAAGAGCAGTATTCTCACACAGTGGCGCCTCTATCGACTTTCTCGGAAAGCTTGGTGTCGTTTAGTTTCCACTAAATCCGGAATCATGCACACCTCAAATTACTTAATGTGTGGCATTTCTAGTAATACACGTAGGTGTCCTGTGTGTGGTAGGTAATAGGAATTTGTAGTTTACTTCGTTTGTCAGAACTCCTATCAAGAATTCATTGGAAGGATAACAGATAGCTTTCCTAATAGCAAGTTATCGCCTTTGTGGTCTAGCGGTCCGGCGTCGGGCTTGACTTCTTGAGGTCCCGGGTTTGATCCATGGGTCGGATAAAAACCAAGTTGCTCGGAATTGGATATATGTGACCGCCTGGGCTTTGGCTTGCCACCTATCACAATATGGGACTTCGTGTTTTCGGCTAGTCGTGGATGCCCTGGTTGTGCCTCTGCCTACCCCTTTTTAGATATGGGTGTGAAATTTTTTTTTAATAGAGATAACATGTCGCTTATAGTCAGCAAGTAATTGTGGACTCGTAGGGCACGTGATTTCGACTCCAGTATGGTAACATAACCTACCCTAGTTTGTCCGTGCCTCCCTGCTGGCAGATCGTAAGAGGCACCCAAAGGTTAAACAGGTAGTAAAAACACCAATAAGACCACTGAAGATCGTGCTACAAGTCTAGGTAGGGATCCCCACCTAACCTATTCCTGCATAATGACAGTGTCATATTCCGGTCCGGAGACCCTATCCTGGTAGACTTCTACAATTCGCCTAACACCTCGGCTTCTGGCCGCGACGTATATACAGCATCTATGGCGTCTATAGACCAAGCTACCTAGCCTATCGCTTTAGGCTAAGGAGACTTAACTAGACTGAAAAGAGGCCAAGACGTCAGTTTGTTCGCTATCATATCAGATCTTGCGTAATAAGTTTATAAACTAGCCTAACTACTGTCGAGTTCAGTGAACATGACTGTTGCAGAGCATTAACATTATGACTGTAAAAATTGGTATAGCACACCATAAACGAGGCGAGATGGCACCAAACTTTATGCAGTTTAAGTCACAATATTGGTAACAAAAACCCATGTTTATTTTTCGAGTTAGGGAGACCTCTAGCATAGGGACCAAAACGGTGTTGATACTCTCCCCACTTGACGCAATAAGTGATCAAGTTGTATCGCTTGGTAGCAGATCAACTAACCATTAAGCTACGATGGGCAGCTCATGTTTCCGTTTCCTGATATCGTTATATTCGCTACTCCGGTGATCGGTGTCACAAATGATACTCGCTGACGGATTTTTCGAATTCTGTGAATATAACGCACACGCTTTCACAATTACGCGATAAGACACCGAATACTTCGACACTGGTGTGGCGAATAGGGTACGTGATATTTGAAGCTGTAGATGAGCCTTACTGTTTGATTTCGCGGTGGCTTGGGTGGGTTTAGTTTTTTTTTATTTTGTTAGACAGCAAACGGTTATGCCATAGCTGGCAAATCTGCTCTGCTCACAAGCATATTTAATTCAAGCAAAGTTAGTTTTATATACTAGATGGACGTTGTTGCGAAATTTGTTCGTTGGAAGAAAAGGCGAAGCTATTCTTTAATTTTTTCAATTTACTTTTTTAACAGCAAACAGTTATGCCATAGCTGACAAATCTGCTCTGTTCGCAGGCATATTTTATTGTAGCAAAGTTAGTTTTGTATCCTAGATGCACATTGTTGCGGAATTTGTTCGTTGGAAGACAAGACAAAGCCGTGGCTGGAGTTTTATAATCTTCTCCAACTGCAGTATTGGGATAATCCAGCTTTAAATAACTGAATTATTATGCTAACAGATTAAGGGAATTATTTTGCTATTGTATTCAAGTGAGCAAATTCATAGTCTGTTTGGCCAACTTCCTTTGCACGGTCTTCGTCAAATCTAACAGGTCCAAGATAACTAGCCAGTGGTTTTTGGGTGGATTGGTTCTAGCGGTGTCTCCCCATGTCTGAATAAATACGTATATGAATGTCTTTTTTTAAACTGTTTTAATTTTTTGCAGCATGATGGACTCAGGTGGAGCGGGCATAGAGTCGCCACCAACTTACCACCGGACGTACGAGCAGTACGTGCAAGGGGCTGTCGAGAACAGCACGGACTCTACACAAGAAACCAGCCCAGAGCTCGTAGTCTGGTCAACTCTACCTTATGGCTTAGACTACAGAGCGCAATACGATTACAGAAGTCCATATGACACCAGTCGGGATTACTCTACTCAACAGTACGCCAGGGTTCCTTTCACCACCAAAGTGGGGCAGGCCAAAGCGTTGAAGGAAGCCAGGATAAGGAGACCTATGAACGCGTTTATGGTGTGGGCGAAGGTGGAGAGGAAAAAATTGGCAGATGAAAATCCGGACCTTCATAATGCTGATCTTAGTAAAATGCTAGGTAAGTTTTTTTTTATAAAAAAACTGAAAAATCATGACTTGAATATGTTTAAACGGGGAAACGATGATGAAATTTACATGATTGTTTTTTTTTCAAAATTTTAACAGGTTCTTGGCATTTCGGGGCGAAGACGAATCTAACGAATTAGAGATCATAGAATTCAGTGCAGCCGTTCTTGAGTTGTAAGGATTGTTATAGACGGTTATGCATATTTTAAATGAATAAACACTTGTATTGCGTATCACTTATAATTTATTGCTGTACCTACTTATAGTGTAACTATTTAAAGTTAAAGTTTTAACTTTAATAATGCTGTAAAAAGCGAAATTGTCAGGCCATTTATGTAACAATAAATTAAAAGTTATACATTACAACACAACTGTTTTTACATTTAAAAATCAATATTTGAAAGTTGTTCCAAACGCCGATTATGAAAAATATCAAATATGTCAGATATTTAATATATTTGAACTATAGTTAATTAAATAATTTTCGAGACTATCAATGTTTTATACATTAGCATATTTAATAACCTTTGTATAAACATTTAAATAATAGACGTAGTTATTTTCATTCAAATGGTTAATGGTGGTCGGGTTGAGAAGAAAGGGGAAAGGTTAAAATATCGTCTGGTGCGAATTTTTTAGTTCTTTAAAATTTATAGTAGGAAATAGTAGATAGTATATGAAAAACCACTATGTTTTTCTTCTATCAAATTTGTATTTTAACACATACGTAAACACGCCTATGTAAAGTCCCTAACGTGGTAGTTAGAGACTACAGAGTGCCAAAGGACTTGGATCCTTCAGGCTTGCTTAGCTTCCTCCTCCACATTTGTTACTCTTTTCATACAAATACTTCGGGTATACGTGACTTTCTGCAACACCCTCAAATCCCTCAATCTACACATTTATAATTCTCGTACATTCTCGTGGATATACTTGCACAACTAGCCTAACACCCTGGCCATAGCACAGTGACCTCCATCTGCGAGTGTAGTGTGTATATGCCACGGTTATCTCTTACAAACAGGAGAGCAGTGTACATGATCGCTCTTTTTTCACGTTAATAAACTCCATGGCGTCAAGATATAAGGCCAGTTATGTGATCTTGAGGATAGATCTGGTCTGCTAGCTACTTCATCCTGCGGACAGAATCGTAACATTAGAGCGGCAGGATCAGGCGGTGGATTCCTACAAGTTACAAAGACATATTGTAGCTTGATACTCTACCACCAGTGGTCATAATGGTTTTGAACTGTACATGCCTCTAAGGCGCTGCCTGGCAGAAAGGTATATGGTCTATTCTACACAGGAGATCCAGACTGACGCGAGGAAGTAGGGGAGTCGTATTTTTGTATAGTAAGTAAGCAAAATTTTTGACCCCGTTAATACTTTCCAAAGAACTATACGGGGGTTATATATTTTTGTTGCTTACTGTACAATTACGTGTACGCAAAATAGCAACTTCAATGTACAATACGGTTGTCTTTTTATGTTGAAACATTATAATAATGGAATATTTAAACTAATTAATTTAATTCTAATATTTAAACTCCTTTACTCAGCTAGAATAGTCACTACAAAAACTAAGAGCTAAAACATACAAAGTAGGAACATACAAAATACTCTAACACTGAATTAAGTTGTTACGTTTTGTATTTACCTTTAAAGTTGTCTTACTTAACATATAAGGTAAATTAAGCTTCGTTTTACATGTTTTCTGCAAATGTATATGCTAATACCTCATGCATATTAAGTATCGTTCAAATTTAAAGTATCATGGCAGCTATTTAGAACAGATTAAATATCTCATTTGAACATCTAATGAATGTTTTCAAGCATTTATGTCACGTGTTACAAAGTAATGACATTTTTGTATCAAGACCGCGGTCTGATTCCGTATCTTTTTAGTGATGATCACTGGAGGGAGTGTACATCCAATAGCTGCCAATTGTCGTATTTTATATTTGCTATCTCATGTGACCAACAGAAATACAATAGAGATAGCAAATACAAAACACGTTATTTGACAGCTATTTGATGCACACTTTACCCAGTGATCATCACTAAAAGGATACTAAATAGCCCCGCAGTTTAATGGTGGAGTGTTTTATTTATGAACGTTATTTTAAAATTAACAAACCTGACAACACTGTTTAACACACAAATACTTATCCGTGTTGCAAATCAAACCCGGACGTTGTGAATAGTATCTTCACGCCCATATCCCCGAAGAGGTAGGCAGAGTCACAACCAGGGCACCGACGACTAGCCGAAGATACTTAGTCTCACAATGACGTGAGAGATGGCAAGCCTATCGCCAACCGGGCATATATCCTGAGCAATATTTTTTTTTAAATAAAAATATGAGAAATACCACATTTGCCCGACCCGGGATTCGAACCCGGGACCTCAAAAAGTCGAGTCCAACACTTAGACCGCTAGACAACAGAGGCGACGTTGTGGATAGTCTGTGTAGTTAGGTACTGCTACCCACGCTAACAAGGCAATTATGCAACTCTATCTAACTATTGTAAAAAGTATTTAGTTGTCCAATAACAATCACGGCTCTCAACCGTCTTGGTTATAAGAGCCGAATTATGAGAGAAGCATAAGGTCTGCTCTTAAACTCTCTTCCTCGTGCATTTGACTCTACACACGTTATTTTGCTCTATTTCTATGTCCTTATGTTTCCTCTTCTCGTAAGGGACGGACTACACAAACACAGTACTTGCTTAAAATTTCGGGATAGAAAGTAACTTTTATTCTTCTTCAAAGTCATATCTAATTTTATTCTAAAAATGAATCAAATCGGTTCAGTCGTTTTGATGTGATATGACCTACAAATTTGATGATCTATTCTACTCAGCTGATCCCGGATCAACATGAGGAATGTATGGAGTTTTATATTTGCCACGCAAAAATATAAACATAATATTATAAGTATCAAGCGAAGCTGTCATCTGCCCCAATCATGTTCCGTACCAGTTGGTATATTTTTAATTACCGCGACCTTATAACTTTCTCTAAGACAGACCTCGGATGGAGGACATGAACTCGACTCACTACGCAATGGGTGTAATGCTGGCTGTACTGTGGCGCGCGAAATTTCTTCGGAGAAATTATATTTGGCAAATTATTTGCGAATTAATTTATAGACGAAGTAACAGTAACGTTAAGAAGTCAGTGACATTTGTGGTGTTTAAAAGTGAAGGTTATCTTACACCAGGGGGTTGATTACGTAACTCAGTTGCCCGCTCAAAATGAAAAAAGTGTACATCAAATAGCTGTCAAATGACGTGTTTTATATTTGCTATATCCAGTGACGAACAGAAATATAGTAGATATACCAAAACACAAATGACGTCATTCGATGTACACTTTTGCAGTTTGAGTTGACAACTGAGAGACATAATCACCCCCTTGAGAGTTGCTGGTTCATTCCTTTTTAGTGACATATTGACGACCTCGTATAAGCTACTTGACCGAAAAAAATGACCTATTTCGTTCATAAAAAGGCAAGATCTAATACGGGGATGTTAGACCGCTTGTTGGTTGAGTGGCTGCGTACACTCCTAACTACATCGACCGCGAGGCTCGGGTTCGATTCCCGACAGGGGCAGGCATTTGTGTGATGAACATTTAGATGTATGCATTTCCAGGTCTGTATATTTATCAAATTTATTTTGGTATCTGTTTAAGTATACTAGGTGGTAGAGTTTCGCAGCGACTCGCCCGGATTGGTACCACCGCCTTACCTATTCCTGCCGCCCTAACGTCATGACGTGTTCCGGTTCGGAGGGTAAGGTAGCCGGTAAATTTACTTTTGCTCGAAGCCTAACATCCTGACCTCAGGTTGGCAACGCACCATTACCATCCATTAGGGTATTTAGGCTCGTGATTTTTTTACCATCAGGAAATCCGTCTGCTTGTTTGCCTTCCTATAATATATATAAAAAAAAGTATTTCTTAGTATTTGATTTGACTAACACCCATAACGCAAGCATATGATTTGCTTACTTTGGGGTTAGATTCGATTTGTGTTATGATTAAACAAACAATTAACAAACAAAAAATATATCTTACTACCGTCATTAGTATTTATACTTCTCTTGAGCTATGAATTTGTTCCTACCACAAAGCTAGGTTTTTTTTTACAAATGAGATAAGGAAAAAATTATCTGGTTTAGTAAATTAACATAACTCATCGTTCGAAATCCGAATGTGATCAGACCTGACCCCTGGGAGAGCTACCCTATCCACATTCTTTACTTTTTTCGGTTACGGAAACCCTTGGTACCACTCCCAAAAAATACTCGAGCGGTTCCGGCATGGACTGGCAACCAGTCTCCCCAGGTACCTAGAACCATCTTAATTCGCATGTTAGGTATATCTGTTTGGTCTATTTTTCATTTGCCATTCCTTCCACGTGACCATTTCCTTTGGAATATGTTTTCAATTAGTAAATCTAAATAAAGCGACGAAACATAACAAATATTATATAGGTTAACTAACGGTATTTCAAACGCTTTAGTTCCTGACTGTCTCAGCATAGAGGTCAGATATGGCAAGTCATTATGGAGCTCCGCGTGGGTGGCTTGATGTTATCGCTCTTAATGAAATAAAACTCAAAAAAAAGCATTAAGCCATGTACCCGTAAATAGTAAGCATCATTGGACAAAAATCATTTTTACTTACCTTAATTCATTCATGTTTAATGTCGAAACCTTAGAGTTGATTTTCGCATAAATTTGAAATCTGGACGCGGTTCTATGTTGGTGTGAGTTGAACTATTATTCATGCGGTACCAATGAGTAATGGTATATAGTTTTATCGGCCAAAATATGGGATTACCGGTGGCGTACGTGTCATGTGTGACAGAAATCCCTTTTGTGGCCTTATCGGTTTAATAAGGCCTATTCTATTTTTAAATTGAGTTTGTTACATCACTAGTTGATTTTGTTTTTTTAATACCATAATTGACACAAAATGTGACGTTTTGTTGCTTTTTAATCTATGGCTATTGACAGTTAGTTAAATGTGAATGAAATAAAATAATGATCTACTTAAAATGGCGCCAATAATTGCGTTCGGGGATTTGAACTCTAGAAGATAACGCTCAATGTAGGTAATAGTAGAAGATCCGAACCTACATCGACCTACTCCGAGCTGATAGTAGAATGAAACATATTTTGTAATAAATTTGGTATATTAGAAAGAGGATAATGATTTCAATGTTCCTGTTAGTTTTTTTCAAAAAAAAAATCAAAATCAAAAATTATTCTTTATTATTCAAACTTTATTGAGGCTTTCTGACAGTTAAAAAAGTCTATGCTTTATTATATCATTTTTAGGATCATTATTATAAAGTATTAAAATTTGTTTGAAGTTATCCTTCTCAAAAATGATTGTTAAATTTTAATATAATGAAACATGAAAATACGTGCAGCCTATGAATAAAAATGCTTATGGTGTGCTACCGATTTGAAACGGTGACATTAAGCCTTTTGTATATGTAATCTAACCAACTTCCTTATCTTCTAAATAAGAATATGGTACTGGTGACCACTGCTATCATGACAGAAGATCTAATAGCATTTCATCTAGCTGAAGCTGATGCAGAACTTTACGAGTAACATACGCAAACAAACGATGGTACTTTCCCAGTTCTTAATAATATTAAAATAACTTATAAACCGATCCTCCGACCGCATGCAAGTCAGTACCCTGGTAAACAAACCTAGGGGTTCCCCACCTTTATCTAGGTTGATGTCAATGATGTATTGGTATTTTCTGTTACAACAACAAACACCTAACAATCCTGGTGACGACAGTTTGTTCTGAAGTATTTTTTACCATATCTAAAGTGTTTCAAACAAATTTTCTAATGATAACAAGTCTGATCGCATTGTTATTTTTGTGGTTTCGTTTCCAGGGTAGTTTAGCCAGTAAAATTACGAGAGCCTTTTCTCAAACTCAGGTTAAAATGACACTACAATTTTTACCGACCCTAAAAAGAGGAGATTGTCAATTCGACTCTATGTTTTTTTTAATATTTTCTGTTCGCGTGACAAACGTACGCGATTAGTAGCCACTAACAAATTGATTTTGATGATTCTTTTGGAAAGGTAAGTCGTGGTTATTTTTTATTGATCACACATTGATCAAATTTATTTGCAACCATCTCGGAATAATTATTTAGGTTTTGTAAAAAAATAGAATCGCGATGCAGCGACGTGGTAAGAAATAATGTTTTTTTTGCAGTAAGATAAGTCATCTATAGGTGACGTTCTTACCATTAAGTGTAATTCATCTGCTTCTTATACTATGCTAAAAAGATAAATTTCCTAAACACGACACTCTTTATTACAAACTAGATTCCACCCGCGACTCCGTCCGCGCGGATGCCGGTCTTAAACTGAAAAATTAAGATTTTTTCTACGTATTTTTCCAGGATAAAAAGAAACTTATTTTATGCCCAGGATAATAGGCTATAATTATACCAAGTTTCATCAAAATCGAACCGTTAGTTTTCACATGATACCTGAACATACAGACAGACAGACAAAAACTTTTTTAATCACATATTTGGGTTTGAATCCAGTAACTCCCTTTGCTATTTATTTTTTTCAATATTTTCAATGTACAGAATTGACCCTTCTACAGATTTATTATATGTATAGATGATGGTGTTACTATACAAGCTGTTATATAAAATTGGTTCCCCTCCCATTAGGAACACATTAGTGATTACTTAAAGGAAAAAGAACAGGAGAAGATAAGCCGGTTGATACTCCTGATTTACTGGTGGGACTATAAAATATTAGAGTTATTTATTTTACCTTCCAAATCAAAGTCCAGGACATCACCATCAATCATTCCTATCAAGGCAGCGTAATGTCACGTCTTGGCCTTGAGTTATCCTTCTCGTTAATTGGTTATATTGGTCACCATTTATGGTATCTACTAATGACAGTATCTTCTATACGCGCCACATACTTAGTACATTTAATTCGATGGGTATGCAAAAATCTTTCCTTATAATGAGCCAGGAAATTGTGGACACCCTTTGACTAAAAAAAATACATAAGTTGCAAACGTGCCCAGGATGTATAGTCTGTGCAATATAGCATGATGGGAGTGACATTAAACGAAATATTTCTTTGCACTCTTTATGCTTTAAAAATTTGGTAGACTTTTGGTGGGAATGAGAGAAAATATGGACGCTGTTTTTAAGTAATTATTGAATTTCGTGTTATTCATTAAGTAAAATAATTTTTGATGGCATTTTATTCAATTATGTTCAGTAAAAGTACACGAGTGAAGTATTTTTGCAGAAATAAGTATATCGATTGTTTTTTAACTACGTCAAATCTAACTTAATGACTTTAGGTAATGATGCTAACGCTTTTAGGTAGACCATGACATGACCAATTATGAAGACTTGTGACTAATTTAAAATAATTTAAACCCAGTTTCGAGAAACAAAATTTGATACAAAAATAATTAAACTTTCCAAATGGCAGATGCTCACGCTCATGCAAAAAAATAATAAAAAATAATTTTAGCATGTTCATTCGATAAATTGCGTTCCTCAGCTAAAACAAAATGAAGAATACTTACGTAAGACACGAACGCACCTCTAGCGTACCTACTCAATGTGATGTAGCATGATGCTTGTGACATTAGACGAGTTCTTTTAACAGCTTCAACTTTCTAATACTTTAAAATGATATCTTGAAATTTAAGCACATTTTATAAAATGATTGTGCAAAAATATGTCTGTTCATACAAGGATTTTTTTAACACTCGTGGAGTAAAGGAAAATAAAATATGTACCTATATGATACGAACGGACCTCCGGCGTATACTACAATCTATATGTGTTGTAGAATGATGCGAGTACATCAGACGAATCGTTCCTTTTCACTCGTAATGTGGGATACATTACGCTTTATATATATAGAATGAAAAATTTTCATTTCACTTATGCTAGGTTCCTATATTCAAAAAACGAGTCGTTTTGATTACGGATGGTAGCATTTCGTACGCTTAGTAAGATTACTAACAACGGTTGCTCGTTTCCGACTATTGATTCTAAACATTTTTTGAAAATATTGGTAACGCTCCGTTACTTTTGAACAAACTACGAATGGTTTAGCTGACGGATAACGATTCGTTGATTATATGAATCGGACATTAATCTACCAAGCTATTGTTTCTGATAAATCCAAAAGCTTTTACTTAGTCTCTAAAATTAATTTAATTAAATTAATTAAACTAAAATTAATTAACTTTTACCTAGTTTCTCTGTGTTGTGAAATTTAACCACTACACTACATTAGTCTATACGGCTTTGTCTTTTTAGTCTCCTCACTGTGCGTAATTATCATTGTGAAAGTACTATCATTTACGTATTAGAATACAATATTCATGTATTGCGCTATCGTACTTAAACATGACAACACGAATATTCACGCAAGCGCCTTGCACCATCTTACGAATTTTCGATCAGGTCACGTGTCCTAACGCAAGTTTAGAAGTGTTTACCCATTCCAAAAAGTGCGCAACGCCGCTAAGGAGGTTTTCATTTCAAAAATTTTTTTATATAGTATAACGAGGTAAAGAATCAGAGCTATTGAATTATTCCACTCTCATGTTGAAGAAATCTTTTAATTTATGCTTTAATTACAGCACTTCATCACTGTATAATAATGCCAATAAGTTATGAGTTATGACAGTTCTATGGTCTAGCAGTTATTTTCTGCCAGTTCCAATACTAGATTCCTTGAAAATACCTTCAGGAAATATTACAACACCTTATTTGTTGATTGGTATTTATAAATGTCTTGATTAATTAATCTAACTATACCTTATACTGTAGTGTATTAGATTAGAAAAATATTGAAACGTTCAAACAATGGCAATCCATCTAGAGAACACGGAAAGTAAGAATTAGTAATTCTACAATATAATGTACCTAACAGTGTTTACTTACTTACTCATATATTTAACTTACTAAATAACAATTATAAAAAACCGATTCCAATGCTTAAATTAAAAAAAAGAAATAAAAGACGCTAAGTAAAATAATTTCAAATAAGCTTAGGAATATTACTTACCCATTGAATTCATCAAGTCTTCGAAACTGGCGTGTTTGTATGAGAAGGGTAATGAATTTGGACGAAGCCAGACAGATTTGGCACTCGATAATCTATGCCTGCCCCATAAGGGAGTTGGCGTGAAGATATGTATGTATTTACCTAATATCGGTTTATCTAAATGTACTTATTAATTAACTTTTTGGAACTATCCTAATAAATAAAAAACAACATATTTCTATCTATTCATTAAAATCGGTGCAAACGTTTTGACGCAAAAACTTGCATATACTCTACGCACTATAATATCCGTTAGTAGGAATGACACTTCACTACACAGTATAAAACAAAGTCGCTTCCTCTGTCCCTATGTCCCTTTGTAAGCTTAAATCTTTAAAACTGGGCAAAGGATTTTGATTCGGTTTTTTTAATAGATAAAGTGATAGAAGACGAAGGTTTATATGTATATTTCATAACCGTGCGAAGCCGGGGTGGGCTGCTAGTATATAATATTTGAGACAAACTCAAACGACAATTCAAATGTTATCTTACAATAAGCCAAGCCATTTAGGTAGTATGCTGTATGGCAAAAGACGAACATACTCGAAAATCATAACCCATGTTTGCACTCGGGTAAAAATTACAAGCTTTCTAACAATATTTTAATTTTAACGTAACAAAAAGCCTTTCACCAAAGTGAAAACAGTACTACAAAACATGTGGTGTAATTGCTGCTTCTACAGCGGCATATCTAAGCTATTTCCCACCAGTGCTACTGTTTTCGGTCCTTATCTCATAAGCGCCCACCATTTTCGGCTAAAGGCAACTTTTTACACGTTCCTTAATATGGCGGCCGAGACAACTTATGGATATTATCTTGATGTTTGTATAATACTTGGTATAAATCATATTTTTTGCCTGTCAAATGATTTTAAATTTCGAATCGATTATGTCTGAAATTATGTTTTGTTTTTGGTTTGGAGCTGATAGTTTTACAGATAGGTGTTATAAAGTGCTTCAATTGAATTTTTGAATGGTTTCTTTAATAATATGTAACATGGTACCCATCTAGATAGTGAATTTAGGCTTGCACGCTCGGCGTTTGGTTAGTTTCACAATCGATACGTCACTATGACGTATTACTTTTGAGCAGCCATGGCTTAGATGGTAAGAGACAACAGTGGCATAACACATCATACCAACACCATAGATGTTATATTAAGTGCGTCGCAGGTCGAAATTTCGACGACGTTCGAAATTGATTTTGAAATGCTTCTTTCTGTTTACTGTTAACAACATATTACTGGCAACATGTTAGTCATTCCAAAAAAAAACGAGTAGCAGTATTACTCAATATGTATATCGCCTCTGTGGTCTAGCTGGCTAGGCGGCGTCTTGACATCTTGAGGTCCGGGGTTCGATCCCCGGGTCGAACAACAAAAAAAATTGAAAACGTGTATTTTCAATTTTCTAATAAAAATGACGTTGAGATTGGATATGTGCCCCGGTTGGCGATAGGTTTTCTACCTATCACATTGTGGGACTTAGTGTCTTCGGCTAGCCGTGGTTGCCCTGGTTGAGCCTGTGCCTAGATCATATGCGCATGATAATACTTTACATTATTCAGCAAAGTATTTTGCTTACTAAAACTTTACTTTCGTATTATTTGATGTGTTTCTTATTCTACACAAAAATACCGTTTCCGGTGTTCGATCCGCGTTGAATGAATTAACAAAATTCAAGAAACTCTTCGAACTCCAAATATTTGCGACTGAAACGTGACTTGCAAGGTGTAAACCGTCCAACGTTCGAAACCTAGGCAGGTTACATTCTAGGAACACTAAGAAATCCAACGAAAATCATTCTTAGAAGGCTACAAAAAGTAACCGAACTTGTCATCCGCCTCACGTTGCCAGTAATAATACAATTAATTCCGAATGTCGCTTGATAACTTCTTACCAACATACTGCGTGTATTGTGGACTGTATCGCAATGGGATAAGGAGGAAAGTTGAATGGTTAGAGTGACATATGAATAGCATGCTATATATGAAAACATGATGGGGTTATATCGACTTGGGAGGTTACCCCTGAGGAAAACTTTATCTGCGTAGATGTGGCATGAGTATTAAATCCTTTGAGTACTCCTTTATTAGCGTCAGTACCGGAAAAGTGTTTAGAAGATGATCGGGTGGCTAGCGTAGCGTTCGATTCCCGACGGGGGCAGGCATTTGTGTGATTTGTGTGAACAAAAATAAAAAACAAGTGAACATTTAGATGTCTGCATTTCCGATCCTGGGTGCTTATTATATTTATTTTGGTATATCTTTAAGTATTTCTATGTATCAGAATCGTTGACTAACACCCAAAATACAAGCATATAATTTGCTTACTTTGGGGTTAGATTCAATTTGTGTAACTTGCCCAGAAATATTAATTTATATAGGTTTTAAGTGACGAAGGTATGTGGCGCCTTCTTTGCCCGTCTGTGTATAGCCAGTAGGATTTAAGTCAACCTTTCGTCCCAAACGAGGTGGTGAACTTTTACCACTTTGTCGATGTCATATAATTTCTAACGTAAGGTCTATTGAAGTTGTATAGCGCGAGGTTAGCAACATTAAAAATGCTTTCTAAGAAACAAAGATTTTTTCGTGCGATGTTCGTACTTATGTATGTTTTTTTCGTCTAAATTTTTTTATTTAATATACATAGATGAATCAATTTTGATACTTTGTTTTGGGAACTGGTCTTTGGCAGTCACATAGCAATTTTAACAAAATCTGAAGAGTTTTAAAATTAATAATGCATGTTTGTTAGTTCGCAAGGTTTCTAGAGAGATTTTGTGTGAATTGTTTTTCTTATACTGCTTTAAGACATCTGCCCACTCGTCCCAAGATAATGGGCTTGTTAATATTTATTTATATTGGTCACGGGCAAACCTTCAGCCCGCGTGTATTCCATACAATGCCCAAACTAGATGCCACCATACCCAATAATTACACTTGTTCAACCTACCCACACTATGTATAATTGACTCGTTTATTCAACAAGACTGACAGTTGTTCTGTCAAAATTACTGATGTGAATATTTTACTGATCCTAGTAATTAGGCAAATTACCAGCCAGTAACAAGATGAATGGTTTATTGATGAATTAATATTAGCCTGATAGAATTAATGAATGAATGAATGCATTTTATTATGTAACAAATTTAATGAGAGTGAGTAGGCATTATTTGGAAATAATATCAGGTCTATGTCAGCATTGTATCTTTCAGTAGTAACATCGCTTCATGGTTTTCCAACACATATTTTTAAACTTCTTCTGTCTAGTACAAGTAAAGAACGAATTACAATTGTAAATATAAATCTTTCTAGACCAATAACAAAGGTTGCTCTAACATCAGAAATAAAATATTTGTTTTAAGGGTCCAGTCGACAATACTATTATATTGTATATTTGTCGAGTGAGACTGACAAAAAATGAAAAAAAAAACAATTATATACTTACTGATTTACAACAGAAATACTTATTTAAATAACGTTATTTATAAATTGACTATAAAATAAATAAAATGTTCATAACTAATAATAAGTAACAGTATTTGCTATAAAAATCAAAGACATCTGTGGTCGTCACTTAACCGACGCCTGTTCCTAAATGTCCCTATCTCGGGAATCAAACCCAAACATGAGAGTTAACTCGACCAATGGTTGAAAGTTGAAACTTTGCAGATGATTTTGTTAAACTTCAAAATCGTAGACATCAGACGTAAATATCCTTATATGGTGATATACTCAGAAAGTTTATGTAGGACACAACTTAAAATTGATAAACACATTTGAGACTGCTACCTGTTGTAGACGTCCGTAGGCAGCAGTCCGTAGTAGAGGTTTCACCTAGAGGTGAAACCTCTACTACGGACTACTATAATCAGTTGACTCATTTATTAGTTTGCCTCTTTTGTAAAAGTTAGTAGTTCTACAGTTTAACAAAAACATGCTTGATTCTAGCTATTAAAGCAGCACACAACTTAAACGAATCACAACTTTTAGACATATTAGGTCCTTCCAAAACAGGTGTTCAAAGTTTTAGACCGTGTTAGGCAGGTGTAAATAGTATATCCACATGTTAAATTTTATTTTTCAATTTGACTGAGCACATACTACAGAATAAATTCTCATTTTATTTACTGTATAAAATTGTTAAAAGACCCACTTGTATTTCTGGTCAATTCTGATACTGTCCGCTTTCTTCGTATAAAAATTGAATAGGCAAAGAAAGTAAAGATAACATGTAGATGTGTATGTAATTCATAGGTTAGGTTAGGATATCTTACGTTGTGAAATATCGATAAATATCGTTAGTTAACAAAGTCAAATTAGGGTTAATTTATCCATTAAAAAACAATGGTTATTAAAATCGCTTGTAGTTTTCATATAAAAGGCTGTTTAAGTAAAGAAAAACTAAAAATAAACTTATCACTTACTTAGTCATTGATGGGGGTTTTCATATCAATGTTCACAGTTTATGATGATTACGACTAGTTATCTATATCCTTAAGTAATTGCATCTTAAAATAGCTGTAACTTTACATATCAGAAATAATTGGGCTAGGTTACAAATGTGCTAATGAACCCAAACAATTTTTTTAATTCTATTCTGTTAATAAGCTCTCAAAATCAAAAGTTGGAGCATATATATAGGTATTTAAAGATTGGTCAGAAAAACAATTAAAAGAGGTCGACCCAAGAAACCTTACAAATCCTGATGTAAGCATAGTGGCTGGATATCGCAGACTAAGTTTTGTGCAAATCGACTTATCATCAAGGACGACAAAGACAGCAAAATGGAGAAGAAAAAGTAGGAAAGAGAGCCGGTGTACCCACGCCCAAACGTGAGGAACGATCTAGCTTAACACTTGAATGATGATGATGAAGTGGCATTTGTCATAAATGGTTTTCGTACTTAATCACGTATCTAATTCGTGACCAACACATAGAAATTAATAAGATACAAAACACTACAGACGATTCTAATTAAACTTCTAAATGGATAACAAATGGAATAAATATAAAACCTCAAAGTTGCGCACGCGCCTCGATGACTCACAGACGCAATAGGGTCACGACTGCTCGGGCCTACTACAGTCGATATATCCATACTTCATACTAGAGCCAACTTTTGATTTTACACGTCAATCCCACACGCCTTGATACTTTAAAGTTAAACTATAAAACTTTTTATAAAATGAAAAGAAGTAGTTACTGTTGACTGAAGATTATGAAAATAGATCTTAGCATTTTGTCAAACGAATCTCATATTTAACTGCTAGATATAAATACAATCTCAAAAATGCGCACGTGCCTTAGTGACTAACAGATACAAAATGTCAGGACAGTTCCAGCGTACTACAAATTTTTTATACGTTTACTTACTTATGCTTTTTAAACCCAACACTCTCATTATACTTAACAAATAAATTAATACAAAATTTAATTGAAGAACTTTTTTTCAACTATCTGCTTTTTATATTGGCCAGTACTACAGGAATGTGCGATCAGTTCCAAAAGTCTAAAATTAAATTTACTTACGTTATATGTAAAATTCTGCATCACCTTTTTATCTTAACGATTTGAAATGGTTATATTTGACTAGTTACAGTCAAATATCGTTGAAACATATTTTTTTTACTGGTGGTAGAGTGCTGTGCAGCAAATAGCACATGTAAAAATCTACCGCCTTAACAATTTTTACCGCCAAAATGGTAATGTTTAGAGCGGTTACACTACTACGATATCTGGTAAACTTTCACAATATAGCTAATACCGCACTATACTCCGTCCACAGGATAGCAACGCACCAGTAACATCTACTTTGTCTATAGGCTAATTTTATATATTATTACAAGACCACTGGTGGTAGAGTACTGTGCAACATCTTGTCCGGAAAGAGATCCATCGCTTTACCTATTCTTGACGACTGTGTTTTGTTCCACTCTGAAGGTAGGATAGCCGGTAGACTTGTACAACAGGACTTCCATCACGGCCTTAGAACAGCGTTACTTTTGTAACATCTGCAACATCTGTTTTGTCTGTAGGCCAAGGTTGTCTCTTACCATCAGGAAAGCCGTGTGCTTTTTCGTTGCCTTATTTCTTAAAAAAGTATACCGAAATTGTTTACTTGTAAGTTAGTGGTAGTTACGACAACCTTGAGCCCTTTGTGTGACCACGGATGTGATATTTTCACATACTACTATATAAAGAATATGTGGGATCATTGTCACTGAAATAGTGAACTAAAAATAATACTTTTTTTGAGAATGACTTATTAGTTACCAACCTCGCGATTTTTACAATTTCACCGGACTATAGCAAAGATAGCACGTGGAGTTATTATATGCGAAGCCGAACAGCTGACGAATTTTTATGACAAGAAATACCTGCCCGTCGTCGCTTTAAAGTATAAAAAAACACAAATGTTGACGGGGTCCAAGTTAACCTAAGGCTGGGATGTTCAATCTTTTCATATGTAGGTTTATCAGATAACATTTCTTTCAAACCGGATTTTTCATTTCTTTGAATGGCGAACAACGATGTCATAACGGTAGGAATAGGTACAGTGACGACACCATGTTTCAAGAAGTCCATACTACGATCAGTCCAGTCACTGTGCTAGTAACCTAAAATAAAAAAATATTGTAACAAAGCGACAACTACTTTTGGTAATTGGATTTTTCCAATTTTCGATTTAAAAAAAAACGTTGCTCGGGATTGGATATGTGCCTGGTTTGCAATAGGCTTGCCACCTATCACATTGTAGGACTTAGTGTCTTCGGCTAGTCGTAAGTGCCCTGGTTGTGCCTCTGGTTATCTCTTCGGGGATATGGGCGTTAAGATACTTTTTTTTTACTTTTTGTAGATTTTCAAATGTTACAAATGTTGTAAAGTATCAACACTGATTGGTTGCATTACATATGCGCCTACGCAGTGCCGCTACGAAGGTTCGAGCGCCGAATACATTATTTTATAGTAAGTAGGCGAATACGCGATAGATATGACTGCGGACGACAAATTACGATTGCGAATTAATCAATGTTACATCGATCGATTGAAAGATAAATCGATATCGCTCTGTAAACAAACAATAAATGCCACAATTCACATTTATGAGGCCATTATTGATTAATTGAGAATTTAATGATTAGTCGGGAATTTATTTGTGAAATGGTCTGTTGTCAACTGGCGCGTGCGGTTAATGTATCGACACGTAGGTTTACCCTCGTTTATGGGTCATCCTAACTTTGGCACAAAACAACAAATAACCCAAGATTTTTTCTCTTGATGCCCAAACCAACAAGGGAAAAATATCGTTCTATTTGTAATTATTATTATGAAAAAAATCTTGTGTTATTGGACTAAAAAATAACAAATACCCTAATATTTTTTCTCTTGATGCCCGGACCAACAATATAAAAAAATATTGGGCTATTTGTTATTATTATTAGTACACAACATATTTTTTTTATGACATTGGAAGGCAAACAAGCAGACGGATTTCCTGATAGTAAGAAATTCCCGCTGCCTAGAGACACCAAAGGTGGTGATGGTGCGTTGCCAACCACAAGCCGGGATGTTAGGCCTCGAGCAAAAGTAAGTTTACCGGCTACCTTACCCTCCGAACCGGAACACGTCATGACGTTATGGCGGCAGGAATAGTAGTAGTGGTACCAATGCGGGTGAGTCGCTGCGAAACTCTACCACCTAGTATACTTAAACAGATACCAAAATAAATTTGATAAACATACAGACCTGGAAATGCATACATCTAAATGTTCATCACACAAATGCCTGCCCCTGTCGGGAATCGAACCCGAGCCTCGAGGTCGATGTAGTCAGATGTCACGGTGTTAGTGACGGCAAGCCTATGCTCGCCTTTTACGAGCTGCCTGGCACAGGAAGGCAGATGGTCTATTCTACAAAGGAGCCCGGACCAACACGGGGGCCAAAAAAATAACAAACAGTTAAATATTTTTTGCTTTGTTGGTCCGGTGCCGTGTAAAAACCTGCCTCTCCGGCCAGCTCGTAAGAGGCGAGCACAGATTAAAATATAGGTTAGATAAAACGACATGTTACCAGATACTTGCAGATGAGCTCCATCAGAGCTTCAGAAACAGACTAGTTATTTATTGTAAGACAAAAAACTTGTAACTTTAAACAAGCTTTTAGCCACTAAACATAACATTAACAATCGGATAGGGATTTTTAAACACCATGGATAAATCAGTTAGGAATGAGGGTAGTCGGTAAACTTACGCTAGACATTCCAGCATTAAATTTTCAAAGCGCCATACACACTTTTGGTGTATACCGATAGCGTGTATTTATTAAAAGATTATTTTCGTCGGCATTTGTACATACATACTTAATAATCTTCTAATAAATTTAAATAATCTTAATAACCTTTCTAGAGCGGTTCGGAGTCTGGCAGAGAGGCGAGCGCCTGGTGCATTATGTTTGCACTCGTGTATCAATTCATTGAAAATCGCATCATTGTGTTTGGAA
>NJDD01003018.1:183023-203376 GCA_002245505.1 Calephelis nemesis
AGGTAAAATGTTAATGTTTGGTGTTTTCCCGAAAAATCTCTCCAGACGGTTGGCCATCAAATTCGTCGGCCCTTGGTAATCTATCGGCCTCAAATTGTAAATTGAAATTGGAATCGCGTATGTCAGTTTAGGTGCTCTTGAACACAATACTGGCGAATTATTAACACTTAGTTAAACAATAAATTATTTTATCTAATTCTTTCAATTTATTTGTAGATAAATGTTAATAATCTGCTAATAGTAGTCAAAAGTACCTATTTCAATTATTTCGAATTAACATGATATCGAGATTTAAGAGTAACACTATAGACTACCACACAACAGTGGCCAGCACCAACTACAAAATGACAGAAATATCTACAAATTCAAATGATTTTTTTTTTGTTAATCTTACAAAATAAAAGAGAAAAGGTTTTCACAAAATGATGTCTGATTGTTGTATTCAATATCTACTATGGTCCAATGCGTGCGCAAACTCTGTGACTGTTACAATAGAAAATTCATTGCTAAGAAGGAAAAGGCAAAACGGTTTCTGAAGGTTCAAAATATCCCTCTATCTTTATATTAATACGTAATGCCAAAACTTTGGACCCCTTTTTACGGAAATTGCGCGGTCGCAGGAGCATAATATTTGGCACACCTATAGTTTATGTGTAGGAGAAGTTCAAAACGCTAATATTTTCCAATATTAATGCTTATAAAGTACACTAAATCAATAAACAAAACAATACCCACACTACCATGCATTTGACGCACACAAACAAATATATTGATGATAACGATAAAAGATCACAGATGGCGCACTAAAAAGTTTGTAAACAAAGTAGTTGGTATTGCGAAATGAAGATGGCGTTCTTATCAACAAGATATTAAAATGTAATAAGGTCGAATTTAGAACAACGGGCAACCATTAGTAAATATAAAAATCTCATGTCATCTTTGTGATAAATACCAAAGCTACTTAGACAACCTGAACCTAAATCAACCTTTACATATCTGATATTAGAATTATATGTATTTCACAATAAATTTAGTATAAAAAATATATAGAATTGGTTGGCTAAAAAATCTACAGAGAATATTTGAAATTGTTCTTTAAAACACCATTCTTCATTTTTGTTGCAACATTAAGGTAATAAGAACGTTTTATTCTAACAAAATATCTGCACTGAACCGGTTTTAAATTTTAGCCTAAATATTTTAGATCTTCTAAAATTAGATAGGCTATATTTTAGCTCAATAGGTGCTTCATGGACTTCAAGACGTGGGCATCAGCTACTGTTTATACAGTTCTTATGTTCTTATACTCTATCATCTACTATAAAAGCTTTAAAGGAATTGAGCCCAAAAGCCGAGGAATTTTCCCCTTGTTGGTCCGGGCTCCTTTGCAGAATAGACCATCTGCCTTCCTTTGCATGCAGCTCGTAAAAGGCGAGCATAGGCTTATAATCACTAACACCGTGACATCTGACTAGGTAGTAGAGTTTCGCAGCGACTCGCCTAGATTGGTACCAACGCCTTACCTATTCCTGGCGCCATAACGTCATGACGTCGTGTTTCGGTTCGTAGAGTAAGGTAGCCGGTACTTACTTTTGCTCGAGGCGTAACATCTCGACCTCAGGTTGGCAACGCACCATTACCACCTTTGGTGTCTGTAGGCGGCGTGAATTCTTACTATCAGGAAATCCGTTTGCTTGTTTGTCTTCCTATAACATAAAAAAAAACTGTCGTATTCCAATCTGGAAGGAAAGATAGGCGATAAACTTACGTATACGATACGCCTATTTTTAATTTAGCTACGCACCATTGCCATCGTTAATCTGGACAACACGTATTCTTTATCAACGGAAATCCGTCTAATTGTCTACTTTTCTAAAAAGACTAGACTCCTTAGTGGTTTAATGAAAAAAAGATTTCTCTGTGGTCGAGCGGTTTAGTTGTTGGACTTGACTGCACGTGGTCCCGGGTTCGAATCCCGGGTCGGGCAACAAATAGGAAATTGTTTTTTTGTAATTTCTATTAAAAATTTATGTTGCTCGGGATTGGATATGTGCCCGGTTGCCGATAGGCTTGCCACCTATCACATTGTGGGATTAGTTTCTTCGGCTAGTGGTGGGTGCCCTGGTTGTGCCTCTGCTTACCTCTTCGGGGACATAGGCGTAAAGATACTTTTTTTAAAGATTTTCGCTTTATTGTTATATTGACAGTAGTTTCTTGTAGGTACTGATTGGCTAGCTCTTTGTTAAACATTATGTCCATTTAATTAAATATTAATCGTATTATATTTACATTGAGTTTAGACAATGTCTTCAGTCGACGCACGAGGATAGTGATTCATAGAATTACTGTTTTAAACAGTTTTCCAAACATATTGGAAATACCTATGACATCTAACAATTTGGCTCTGAAATTATAAATGTCTGAGCCTTTACCATGAGTTTACGGTTTGTCAACTTTACTATACTCGCTACCGTCTCTGTAAATTATTTGTATGAAAACTTTGAACAGCGCCTCTATTAGTAAACTAGCTTTCGCCCGCGACTCCGTCCGCGCGGATGTCGGTCTTCGCGTGATAAAACTGATAAATAACGATTTTTTTACGCATTTTTTCAGGATAAAAAGTATCACATTTTATGCCCAGGATAATCTATATATAAAAATCAATTGCTGTTCGTTAGTCTCGCTAAAACTCGAGAACGGCTGAATCGATTTCTCTAATTTTGGTTTTGAATTATTTGTTCAAGTCCAGGGAAGGTTAAAATGGTAAGAAATAAGGAAAAACTGCGAGGAAACTAGGAAAAACAACATTTTACTTTTTCCTATACAAACTGAACGGGTGGAACGAAGTTCGCCGGGACAGCTAGTAAGATATAATTATACCAAGTTTCATCGAAATCGAACCGTTAGTTTTTACGTGATGCCTGAACATACAGACAGAAAAAAATATTTTAATCACTTTGGGTTTAGTATCGATTCAGTAACACACCCATGCTATTTATTTTTTCAATATTTTCAATGTACAGAATTGACCCTTCTACAGATTTATTAAATGTATAGATTTCTCTGTTTTTTCATCCCTTATGTATACGACTAGGTATATGGTTATATATACGTCACGCTAACCCTTAAATTTTACATGAAACCTTAAGACCAGTAACGAGAAGGATAAATGTTTCTCAGAATTATTATTTATGACGCATCAATTCAAGTGACAAACATTTTTTAATTCAAGATTCCTCATTATAATTAAGTCTTCAAACAGCATACAAATTAGATTCCTCAATGGAGCAGGAAAATCCGGTCTACAAGGGTTTCATATCAGCTACTGATAGTGAATTCAAAGATATACATACATATCATCACACAAATCCCCAGCGGGATACGCAGAGAGTATCTATTTCCAATTGTTACGATTCCTACAGACCTGCCTAAATTTCTCCACATTAATTCCTCTTTTTATATAAAAAACGTTTTATTAAACCTACAAAACGCTTACTCAAAAACATAGAAAAATTAAATATAAAACGTTGACATAGGCCGCTTTAAATTCGCATCTAAACACTTAATAATAAACAACTTTTTTAATTATATTTTGTGTAATCTTGATTAAACCTAAAAAGATACAAGTCACAGCATCTCAAAAACAAAAAGAAAAAAAACTTTTTTAACCGTCGGCATTGGTATATTTAAATCCGAATTTGAATACTGTCAATGAAAGCAGCGTATAAATACTGTGCATCCATATTCATAGTGTCCAATGGACAGGTAAATTGACAATTGCAGCCTCAGTAAGTCGGACACCGCCTCTTGGTCCGCTTTGAGCTCGCCGCCGAGAGAGCGGCCAATCGCGCGACCGTCCGCCGACCAATGGCCGACCTGCGCATGCGCACGAATTAAACCATTTATGTCCACTTTGATAGGGTTGAAATGAATCTTTTTTTTTAAATAAAAAAAGAACCAAGACGTGTCAAATACATAAATAATTTAAATTTGCTAGAAATATAGGAACTGTGCAAATCTAGCACAGATTATAATTGCAAACAATGAAGAAATTGAATATAAAATGTTTGTCTTTGAAAACATTACTATGTAGCATTGAGGTTATTTCCCAGATTTGTCGTTCAGTGACAGCCATCAGTGACCATTGTGAAATTGTTTTATATGTTAATTACCAGGATATGAAAACAAGTTTTAACAAATCAATATTTTTTAATTTTAAATAAAAGATAATTAACTAAAATTATCGATGTTATCGATAATAATGGAATTGTTCAGTTGGTACTTTTCAGCAGCTGTCCCATATTATTTTTTTAATACTTATCTCAAACGTACAACTCCCTTTAACATTTTTTAAAATTTTAAAAATTTCACACTATCATTAATACCTACTTGCTATTTTATTTTTTGGAATACTATTAACAATTATTTACTATATCGAGAACTGATCATTTGTCACTTGTACAGAGACCTCAAACCTGGTAGTAAAGTTGTAGTCATATGTGGATTGATATACATAACCTTAGATATTCCTAAATCATACGAATGAACCATTGTTTTGTTCTGAGTAGAAAGTTTAAAGCCTGCATAAAAAGTGTCAAATACTCTGTTTCTTTGAAAAAAGGCATGTCCCTGCTTCTTACCGTGCGGTAAAACTATATTTGTTATAAGTAGCTAATGGCCTAGCACAGATAACTTTAACCCATCTTAAACTACACCTGTTATATTCCTTCTAGCAAAAAAAAACTTGTTAACGCAAAGTCGCGAGCACAGTTAATGTGGAATGTAAATAAAACATTTCTATGACGATTTACAGGAACAATAAATAAAGAAACAAACATACAAACCGCCTCGATGGGAGATAGGATTGAATTTTAAAAGGAGAGCCGTATAGGCGGTGGGGATGATAACATCGCGTTTTGTCTTCGCATGTCGAGTTAATTTATCGATATCGGCCTTTTGACTGTCCCGACACTAATTGTGTCTTACTATCGATAAATATGGCGGAACGAAAATGTTGGAAGCTTTTTCGCATATGCCAATTTTTGTTTTCAATGGTGTTAATACCAATTTTTATGGGACGGCAAGGGAACAAGCAGACGGATGATAACATCAATGACGGGTAATACCCATTGACACCATGAATGTTACCATTGTGTTGCCAACCTGAAACTTCAATGCCTATAGCACGAGTAATTTGATTGATTCTACTCTCGGAGTCCAAAAAAAGTATGGTAGCGAATGATGTTATGGCGACAGCAATAGTTAAGGTGATGGTAGCAATCCACGATTTAAAAAATTGTTGAAATTATGTAGGTTAATAGTTTTTTAAATAATTATTAGTTTAGCATAATGAAATCGACCTCACATGGAAAGTAGAGAAGACATATGAGATGGAAGTAAAAGCAGCAAGCACTAAGCTAGAAAGTATCTATACACCATTTCGTGGAAAATTTTTTCAACACGAGATTTCCAGTTCTCAGTCGAAATATAGAAGAAGAAGTAAATCTCTTTGTTCATTAAAAGATAAGGGCGACGCCCCGGGGGGCAAGAGGGGCAGCTGCCCTCCCCTAGAGATTCTAAAAAAAATGATAAAGCAAACAGTCTTATGTCTTTAACTTGACTTGATCGATTATTCTAGTACTTTTTCTACTAGTTTGATACTATTTATCGCGAAATGCAAGGCAACTCAAAAAGTCGAGGGCACGAGGCATCTGATTGAACCTACAATGTATATTTTTCTCAATCTCCGTATCAACTTGTCCCCATCTAGGCCATCGGCTGGCGACGCTCTTAAAAATAAATAATTATCTTCCTCTGCTAATTCAGTCTAACTTTGGTGGAAGAACCTCCACGCTTTGGGGGTTAAAACTTCAACATAAATAAATACAACTTCACGTCACTAATATTATGAATATTAGCATTGGAATATACTTGATTTCCTGCTATGTCACCCAACCGTCCATTTTGAATTGCAAATGAGTTTGAATTTCGAATTTTCGAACAGCTCTTGCGTAGGTGTTCGTTGAGCGCATGATTTTATTTAATACATCACAAAAAGATCCAACCTTTTTGTTTGTAATTAGTTTTTTCAGGCAAGTCATTTTAGTACTTGTTTTAAAAATTAATATTGAAGTAATTGTAATATAACAAGTTAGAAACGGCGTCAATGGTTTTTACGCTAAATGTACCTAAATTATATTATATTTACCTACCTCATGATTTACAACAGGCAAGAATTTCTATAGGTACGTCAAGAATCGTAAACGAGCTGCTTTTGTTTAATTAAAGTTATTACAGCAATAAATAATGGGATACTTACGCGGGCCGCTTGCATAATTAAACTTTTTTGAATCTTGTCCGTTTTCTTGTTTGGTTGTTTATCTAGCTTTGGTGTGATGCTATCTTTTTCAAGGTAGGTAGGTAGAGGCACAACCAATGCAGGCGACTAGACAAAGACGCTAAGTTCTATAATGTCATATGTCGCAATCCTATCGCCAACCGGCCAAATATCCAATCCCGGGCAACGTTATTTTTAATAGAAAATTAAAAACACTCATTTTACATTTTTTGCACCACCCAGAGATCAAACCTGGGACCTTAATAAGTCAAGACGCGGACGACCGCTAGACAACAGACAATTATTTAATTCCAATTTAGCCCTATGTTTACTGTTTGTTGGTAGTCCAGTAATTATTTTACAAGAGTAGTCAGTCATATCTACGCAGTGGAGTGATGTGCCGTAGCCTTGCCTGCTTGCATCGATAGCACCCCCATAACTGTTTCTGTCGATGCTCGCCATTGTTATGTTCTGCGCTGGAAGGTGACGCACCTGGTAAACCTGTATATGTGCCTGTGGTCAAAAGTCATAAGATAGCGACGCGTGATTAACAAAGAACTTGGAATATTTCATTTAAAAAATCTGATAAAACCAGCAATTCTTATGTCTGTGATCATAGTTACCTACGTATGGCCAATATTAATAACCTATCTGAAAACGTGTTAATTTAGATCAGTTACTAAGTAAACGCTGTTAGTTTTCAATTAGTAACAAAAATAATTTATCAACAAAACTCTAGAAGGCCTGTTATCTCTAATTAGGTTAATAATAATGGCTGTAGGTATCTACAGTCCAAAGATAAAAATATTTTTTATCATAACTATCTTATTCTTAGATTCCCTGCGATCAAACGGAATAAAAAGTATCCTGTGTCCGTCTCCTGGTGCAAAGCTACCTTTCCATCAATTTTCAGCCAAATCGGTTCAGACGTTATCAAGTTGTACTTAAGTTGTTACTAACACGGCTTTATTTTATATATAGATTTGAAATCACTAATAGTTATTGAAATTTATAAAGTAACATCATTTCCGTTTGATATATTTTTTCGATTTCACCGAGTATATGTAGTTACTAACCGCCACGTTGGGCGAGGGGTTAGCGTACATGGGTAACTCCACGGACCCCCGCGAGGCTCGGGTTTGATTCCCGACGGCAGCAGATATTTATGTGATGGTGTCTGTATTTCCGGGTATGAGTGTTTATTACATTTGTACTGTTATTTACTTAAGTATTTCTATGTATTAATATCGTTGACTAACACCCATAACACAAGCATATAATTTGCTTACTTTGGGGTTAGATTCAATTTGTGTCTTTTGTCCAAGGATATTTATTTATCATCAATTAAATATTTAACGATAATAAATATGTTTCAGCATTGCGTAGGTTTATTTAACGAGTACAGTTCACTAAATTCAGTACCGCTATAAAAGGAGTGGGAGGTTTTTGAATGAGAGTCGCATCAACGGATCTTATATATCGTGAGTTCATAGAACTCACCAGATAAATCTCTCGCACCTTATACCTTTAAACATAATGTCGAAAATCGCATATCCCAACTTTAATTGGGAATGACGAAAGGTGTGAATATTGAAATTATCCGTTATTTCGTACATGACTGTAGTGAAGTATCTTTTCTTTGTGTAATTGTTGATTGATTTTAATACGGCTGATAAAGATAACTAAAATGTGCTTTGGTAGAGTGCGTTGATGATTTGTGTTCTAGCGGTTCAGTTGTTGGACTTGACTGCACGAGGTCCCGGGTTCAAATCTCGGGTCGAGCATCAAAAGAAAATTGGGTTTTCCAATTTTCTAATTTAAAAAACGTTTGCTCGGAATTGGAGATGTTCCCAGTTGGCGATAGGCTTTCCATCCATGACATTGTGGGACTTAGTGTCTTCGGCTAGTCTTGCGTTGTGCCTCTGCCCACCCCTTCGGGGATATACTTTTACTTTCGTTGATGATTCGTTTCTACTCGCCTTTAATGTTCTAGTGTAATTCGGTTTGTAGGGTTTCCGGATTTATCTACACAGGATTTCATAATCTCATGTTTAGTTCAACAATGCATTATTATCTTTGTCGATTAAATAATTGTTTCTCGTATCATCAAATTCTAATACATATTACTTATTTAGTAATGTCTGGAAGTACCTACCAGTAAACGCAAATATTTGACCCTTTTACAAGACTGAAAATATTGGAAAGGGTCAGATAATTACGATAATTAGTTCCCCTACAATTATTTAAGCTATTTGGATTCTTACGAAAATCATTAGTTTTAAAATGAAAACAAACGATCGTTCTATCTCTTCTTTTATAAAAAAAATCGAGATTAATTTTACTTTATTTTGCAAGAAAATGTGTAATGGTCGCATTTTTTTTCGTCATTTAATGTTGCAATTCTCTTTTGTTTGTTTCTTAATTTAAGTTTAGTTAAAATAAGTTGCCAGATGCGCAAAACTTTTTATTTGCATATATACCTATTGCCAATTGCATGTCCTATTATTATTATAAATTCTTGATGGAATTAACTATATTCAATAAGTTTCATAATAAAATTACAAATACGTTTTACTCATTCAATAATTAAGCGCTAAATAATGTAAGGTACTAATAAAAAGTACAATGAAATTCTTACATAGACAAGTAATTTTGAGATCAGAACAAAATACGATTTGGTGCATATTTTCTTGTTAATTCTACTTTCAATTACTTGTTAAAATATGTGTAAATTTGTTTCCTAACAATTTTAGTTTCTTAATTTAAAAACACATACACACCGAGTTGCCAAGTTCGCATTTTTTGTGTACCTATGTACAATGATTCCTTAAAGGAGTAAAACTATAATCTATAAGTTACAGAACTGTATAAACCTTAGAAACGATTACAAATTAGGGATTTAAAATACTCAAATTATTCATCGCCGATTGGCTCACTAGTCATTTCCATTGACGTGACAGTTATTGAGGCCATATTGGGTCATTTTTGAGGCCAAGTGGTAGGCCACATAACTTCAACTGGTACCTATTACTAGTAAAAAACCAATATATCTGGACAGACTATGTGAATTGCTCTAACCTTTGCGGTTTTCACAATGCAAGTAAATTATTTGCTTTTGTGTATTTGCAATAATTATTACATGTACTAATTGTATACGTGTCGCTTACAATAATAGTAATAATACTTATGTGTGTTAGTCAAACGTCAACTGCTTAGTTATTAGTGGAACGTAGTTTTATGTGCGTTTTTACTGCAGTGTCTTTAACTTTAGTGTTATACTCCCACTTAAAAACTTTAAATATTTTATTAATGAAAGGAGACTAAATAACTTCAAGGTTTAAGCTGATATTAGTCTGTATTACAGAGACGTAAAGGCTTTAAAAGTAACCTAAACCTTGGATTACTTAAATCCCTGTTTATTAATACTAAGACTCTCAGTGTTCATATCAAGTTTATTTTGAAATTTGTTCAGAATTAAGTTTTTCGCAAGAATCAAGCTTTTAATTATGTTATACCTTGAAATTTTGAGTCGAGAGAAAATTCTTAAAAAATATGAGATATAGTCTGTGAATTTAATATGGAACCCCTTATTTTCTTTTCGTTTTCCGTGTCCATTTATGTCAAAACGTTCTTCATATTGGTACGACTGTTTTTTTGTTGGGTTGAACACATTAAGAAACCAATAATAATTGTTCCTAAATAACTTGTAACGATTTTACTGCTCCGAAATTGTCTAAACATTTTCGAATTTCTATTTTGAAAACTGGGTGGAAAACAGGGGGTGTAATAAATTCGACGCATCTGTATGCGTGCGTGCGTTTGCGTGTTGTGGCACCATAACTCCTAAACGAGTGGACCGACTTTGCTGTGGATTTTTGTTTGTCAGCTTACATAATCGGTTCTTAGCTACAGCAAATAATATATTTTGTCAGGGTTTACCAAACATTTTTAATTTTATGATTATAGTTAGCAATAGTTTTATTTGACAAATTTATCTTAAGCAAGTGGTTAAATATTTCTACTCTAAATGATACAATACCTTGGTCGACACATGTATTTCTTAGCAAAAGAAAATTCTTTTACTTATTTTTTGTAAAAGTTAATTTGCTCCTTTCTGGGGCCGGCTAAAACCTTTCTAAAGGTCATACTGCCACGTCTTCCGTATCAATAAATTCTTTTTAACAGACATAAGTCATTTTACGTCATAAATCATTAGTCACTAGTCATGTCAGGGTCTTGAGTAATGCGTTGGCCTCGTTACTCAAGCTCATTTAGTGAGATTTCTTCATAAATATTTTACTTGTGCACTGTAACTGAACAAAATTGAACTCATCGCCACTTAGATTAACTAATGTTACTCATAGTTTACACCAAGTTTAATAATTACGAAAAAACTACGACCACATTCTTTCAAAATGGCGCCAAAACCTCTTTTACTTCTCTTTCTACATTTTGTCTGACATAAAAAATCTTCAAGCTAAGTCTAGTCTAGCAAATAACTCAGTCGAAATGTCACAACAAAAAATTAATAATTAAAGGACCGGTTATGTCTTTGTTGGAGCCCCATTCATACTCCGTGAGTGACATATGACGTGTGACGTCGGACGCACGTCGCGTCGATGTCGTGTCGTGAATGGCGGCTCTTTGTGTTCACCTCCACGGTGACAGGAACTGGTGTTAGGCAGAGTATAATGAACTGAATTTACTTTGGAATATTTTTTGCTTTGTACTTTTTATTGTATGTACTCAATAGTTCATGTATACTGATAGTACATCACGGATCTAATGCCATTATTTTCTCCAAATTACTCGCCGTAGTCAAAACTTTAACAAACATCTTGAAACTTGATTTTCTTCTCAGAAAGTCTTAGTCGTAATTTGTTTGATTTCAATTCTTTTTGTTTTTTTTTAACTAAAAAAGCATGGAATTCACTTTCTGACACAGTTTTCCTGACAGTTATGACATAGAATATATTTTTTCCTTAATGAGTATTTTTGATTTGAACTAAAAACTCATGGAATTTTTCAGACATTTTCAGACTAATACATCTAGTAATAGATTTCAGAATAGTATAGATGCGTCACAAAAACTGCTTGTACATTCGAAGTATTTTTTTATTACTTATCTCCTATTCCGATGTTCCTATAATCATCAGACACGGTAATCGCTTTCCATCAGGACCCAAGAGGACCGTTAGTTAACATGCTAGTTCTTTTTTAAAAGAAGCAAGAGTTTTCAAACAAAAAATACATACTTCCTACCCAAATTTGCGCATGCGCAGTTTATGATTTGACGTACCTACTACTGGCATATGACAGCCCTTATTAACTAACTTCAGACGCTCACAACAACAGACTAGAAAGAGAAATACACGTTCAGAATACCATCTGGGGAATATTGGCGTTAAACCGTATTCAAAAATTAAACACAACATCTTATATTTTTATTTCTTGTTTTAATTGCAACTAAGGTCAAGAAACTAAAAGCTACCTATACAGCAGTGGTGCCCAAACTTTCGATACGAGAGTTTTCACGTTCGATCTTAGAGGTTAAGCCAGTTAGAACCTACAAAATTTTTAATTTCGAATATTTTTTAACTTCAAATGTGTGGAATTAGTAAGAAACTATGTAAAACTGCTAATAATTACTTATGATTACAACTTAACAATAAATGATAATATAAAAACGTATTATTATCCCTAAAAGATAATTAAAAAAATACACAAAAATAAAGCTGTCGATATTAAACCCTAAACTTTTTCTCAAGTCGATTTTCACAGCAGAAAGTATAGGCACCACTGTCATACAGCCTTTGCTCACAATTTTAGACTTCTATTGTACCCTAACTTTGTTCCCTTACTGGCAAAACGCAGATAAAAACAAGACTTTTTAACACTACATTACAGTAAGCTATAACAAAAAGAGCAAAAGTGCAACAAAGTACCCTCTTCGATAAGACCATTTTAGGAAAAAGTAACTCAATTGGAGGGCAAAAACGCGACAATTTAAACGCAGTAAACGTTCTAATTAATGGGTAATCTCATTACTATTATTTGACACTTAATACCATTCGTCCCATACGCAGTGTGCCGCCGTGGAGGCTCCTGCGCGCTGCATACAAAATGCATTATTATTATGAGACCGCCTTGTTCAGCCGCGCCAATATGCCGCGCTTCAAGTGTTAAATGTTTTTATATATTTATAGAAGGGTTTCCATTTTCACGAAAATGAATTCTATAACCGTAAATATAGAGGTCGTTTTTATATAAATACCAATAAGTACATATATAGAGTATAATATACAATATATTTCAGAAGGAATCAAAAGTTGCAGACACGTCGATAAAACATTGTTGAGTGTAAATATAATTTTGTCATTCATATAAATACAAAAAACAAAGGAATTGTTTGCTAGTGAAAAATACAGTGATATTTTGTGACCTCTAGTCAAATATCACTTCCCAGTCTCATTATATATACATACATATCTTCACGCCAAGTCCCTTTCGGGGTAGGTAGAAAGTTTTGAGTGCCAAACCTCACGATCCTGACAAACCTGTCTAGTTTCCTTTACTTTCATTACCCTTTTCATACAAACACGCCGGTTTCGGAGACTCTTGACACCACCCTCGGATAATATCCGATTGATCTGATCGTGAAATGTCAGCCTTGGTCTCCCCGGGTACCTACGTCCATCCACATTCGCATTGTATATCTGCTTTGTCAATCTTTCATCTGTCATTCTTTCCACATGACCGAACCAGCGGAGCATGCCCTTTCGCATTTTAACACCAACACTTTCTTTCAATCCCACTCTTTCTCGGGTCTCACTGTTACGAATATTATATATAACTGTAATTATATATAACTATGCTATATATATTCGCCACTATAAAACAAATATTCGGCCAAAAAAAAAAGTTGGGTTTCTCAATTTTCTAATAAAAATGTTGCTCGGGATTGGATATATTGTGCCCGGTTGGCGATAGGCTTGCCACCTATCACATTGTGGAATTTAGTGTCTTCGGCTAGTAGTGGGTGCCCTGGTTGTGCCTCTGCCTACCTCTTCGGCGATATGGGCGTGAAGATACTTTATAAAACCCTTTAAAGACGAGTCTGTTTTGCACTTAGCCATTTTATTATCTAAGAGTACTATCTTCACTACATAGTTTAAAACAAAGTCGATTCCTCTGTCCCTATGTCCCTTTGTAGGTATGCTTAAATCTTTAAAAATGCACAACGGGTTTTGATGCGGTTTTCTTACTAGATAAAGTGATTGAAGAGGAAGGTTTATATGTATATTTTATACCCGTGCAAAGTTGTTTCGGGCCGCTAGTAACCATAAAGAAACCTAAACTGCAAAAAATAATAAACTTACTAATAAAAATAGTAACGAAAGATTTCTTAACCAATTATACGCATATAAATTGTATTAAGTAGTATTTACGCTTTGTTAGTGACAATTAGTTAGTTTTTTTAAAAGAAACCCTACTACGGTGTTTATTTTTTTTAATTTTTGGCCGGCGTTGATTACTTACAACCATTTGTCAAGTTTAATTTATAATCTGCATCAAGTATTTAATGTAACTCTAGTGGTCATCCATTGGTTGATATTAATCTAATATAAATTTTAATATCTTGTTGATAAGAACGCCAAGACCAACTACTTTGTTTTCAAACTTTTTAGTGCGCCATCTGTAATATTTTATCTTTTATCGTAAACATCAATATCTTTTTTTGTGTGTGTCAAATGCATGGTAGTGTGGCTAATGTTTTATTTATTGATTTGATGTACTTTATAAGCATTACTATTGTAAATACTACCGTTCTGCACTTATCCCACACATAAACTATAGGTGTGCCAAATTTTATGCTCCTGCGTCCGCTCAATTTTCGTAAAAAGGGGTCCATAGTTTTGGCATCACGTATTAATATATATGTAATATTGAACGTTTACATGTACATCTAGTTTATTTTTAATGCCAAATTAGTTACTGTTGTATATTGACTCATTTGTGACACACAAGTGTTGTATGTATGTAGAAGACTTGTACCACTTAATTGTACTCGTATGTAGAAGATAATATTTTACATTTTTAAAGCGTACAAATTCGGAAAATATTGACTTCTCCTCTCTCATTTTTTTTAATGATAATGGAAGGCAAACAAGCAGACGCATTTCCTGATGGTAAGAAATTCACGTCGCCTAGAGTCACCAAAGGTGGTAATGGTGCGTTGCCAAGCTGGATGTTAGGCCTCGAGCAAAAGTAGTTTACCGGCTGCCTTTCCCTCCGAACCGGAAGGTTTTTCTTACTCGTTTAAGTTGTTTCGATTACTTTTTTGCACGTTATACTTAATTGATACTTAAATTTCCATTTTACAGACGTTCATAATGAGAAATTTTTATTTGAGATCCATTAACATTTCTATTTCATTTATTTTTAACTGTGGGAATTTTCAGTGATTAAAATTAAACTTATTAAAAACATCTTTATCAACATTTTAATAACAATAAAAATCTCTATTTTTATACTTTCACACGATTTCAACCGATTTCTTTTCGCCGAACTGCACACCTTAAAGGAGGGTAATGTATTTGACAGTCCATGTATGTTAGTTTGTACATTTGTAGATTTTGTAAATTATTACCTTAGTTCGTTTAATTCTAGTAAATGTTATTAATAACAAAATGGTAGGTTATCAAAATTCAAAATGGCGGCCACCAGTTTATATACCTACTGTAAAAAGAGAAAAATATTCTACAAACTACGAAAATACATAATATTATGTCGAGTACTTATAGTTAAGTAGCAGTTTTAAAATGTAAAAAAAAACAATAGTTTAAAACGTATATAACGATTTAAAGTTAGCCTTTTCCTTCTGATTGACGCGGTATGGTTTTTTGCAATTATAAGAAAAACATGTTTTTATGATATTGGAAGGCAAACAAGCACGCGGATTTCCTGATGGTAAGCAGTTCACGCCGCCTTGAGATACCAAAGGCAATAAGGGTACGTTACTGACCAGAGGCCGGGAGCAAAAATAAATTAACCGGCTACCATAACCTCCAAACCGGATTACGTCAACAGTAAGCGCTGACGTTATGGCAACAGAAAAAGGTAAAGTGGTGATGACGATCCGGGCGAGACGCTGCGAAACTCTATGTTATAGCTAGCCTAGTTATGGCTACGCTCGCATTTTATGATCTGCCTGGCAGGAAGGAAGATGGTCTATTCTGCGAAGGAGGTTGGATCAACACGGTGATAGCACTAAATTAAAATGGAGTGTGGCGTTTTTTAGATGCTAGCAATTTACATTAGTTGTTAAGAATTATAAAACAACGTCAATTAGTATCACGTATTACTAACATCCAAATTATTTTATCTTTTGATATTTTGGTCCAGCTACGTAGTCAGATGAGATTACAATAAAATGTTGAGTAACGCGTTTATTTATTTGAAAGTTGTAGTTTTAGTTTTTACTGGTGGTCGCCCATTGGTCGAAATTCGACCATAATAAATTTTAGTATATTGTTGATAAGAACGCCATAATCATTTCTCAATACCAACTACTTTGCTTCCAAACTTTTATAACGCCATATGTTATCTTTTATCGTTATTATAAACATATTTGTTTGTGTGTGTCAAATTCATAGTAGTGTGGGGAATGTTTTGTTTATTGATGTAATGTACTTTATAAGCATTATTATTGAAAAATATTAGTGTTCTGTACTCCTCCTACACATCAACTATAAGTGTGTCAAACATTTGTCAAAAGGGGTCCAAAGTTTTGGCGTCATGTATTAATATGTAGATAAATTTGGGCACTCATATCTTGAATCTTACGGAATACTCACTAATTCAAGGTTATTTGGCGGAAAAATATTAGTGTATTTATGTCAAAGTTATCGCTTATGTTAAAATACTATCGAGTTTATTTCGTATTACGATAGTAGTGTCCTGTCGCTTTAGATGATGTCAACCAGTCTGTGATTATTGCTTTATTTGACGCGTTTATCATAATTCAGTGTATAATTTAGCCCAATTAACATATACAAAAGAGTTAAGCAAATTTTAAGACACATTTTTTTGCTAATATTTTTATATACGAAATATTTTTTAGTTTTAAATTATCGTTTTTATTTTTTGAGTTACAAAAAGATATGAAGATAACAAATAATGAAGCCTGTTAAGGAATTTACGTATACAAAACCGTGTAGTGTGACATTCAATTTCCAAATCCAAACTAATAATTTCTAAAACCTTATATTCAAAATCGAAAACCAAAACATTTGTATTTCAAGTAGGTAGTTGAGGTTGAAGATTTACAAGAGGCGCTTGTGACGCGTCTCTATACTTAATAATCTGCCACCGGATCGGAACGCGGCCTTACACTGAGAATATCTGGCAAGAAACTCAGCGGCCTTGTCTTTTCCGTATTTTAAAATATGTATACAGTAATGAAAGTGATGATTAAATATATTTATTAGAGATTGGCATGAGGAGCAATTATTCCCAACCATTCTTATCAGCTAAATATTCAGCAATGGCACCTTTTCATATAATTTCCATTTAACATACTTCTTCAATTTATCAATTGGAAGGTCTTTCATATAATTCGGAAGTTATTGTAAAACCGTCTACATTGGCCCATGAAAGAATGGCTTACACTTAAACAATAATAAATAAAAATATTACGTATTATATCACAGAAGATGCTTTAAATTTACAAATAAGAGTTTTAGTGTTTGGGTTTCTTATTGTAACACTGTTGTAAGTGATTCAGAGACAAAATTTTACAAACTTTATTGCATGAGTTAACCGCGCGCATGATAAAATGTATTCATACTCATCTTTATATATATAATTCTTGTGTTCGTGTGTTTGTCACTGAACTCCTTCTAGACGACTGGACCGATGTTGATGAATCTTTTTGTGTGGTCAGGATGAATAAAGAACATCGAAAATGCTGAATGTTGAACTATTAAAATATTTTGCAATCGAGTTGAGTTCGAGTTACAATAGTAGCGTTAAATCACGTCTGCAACAAACCAACCTGTAGATAATTAATTGATCGCGTTGACTTCATGCGTGTATTCAGCTTGTAATTTTGTGTAACCAATATAATTACCTATTTTTAAGTCGACCAGAAACGTGACATTGTCGGGAAGAATACAAATTTTGTTGGCCATTTTTGTATTAAAAATAAATAAAAAGGGGGATAATTTACGGTAATACTAATTCAATGTAACGTAGAAAAAAATTTTTTGTTGTTTATATATTGTCATT
Source organism: Calephelis nemesis (assembly GCA_002245505.1). Classification (NCBI taxonomy): domain Eukaryota; kingdom Metazoa; phylum Arthropoda; class Insecta; order Lepidoptera; family Riodinidae; genus Calephelis; species Calephelis nemesis. The sequence goes on from NJDD01003018.1 coordinate 200,650, forward strand.
AGTCATGCCATTCAATCTATATTTATGAAAAAATAAGTCTATATATCATAAAATGAATCGTTATTTCCTTTGGTCATCGTATTACGCATGAACGCATAAACCAATTTAGGTAATTCTTTTTTTTTTGTTGTGGTATACCTACCAGAACAAAAAAAGAGAATTATGTGGGGTTAATATTTATATAATAAAATCATAATTCGTAGTTGGGACAAGAAAAAACCTGTCGAGCCAGTTAGTAGATATTATAAAATATTACATATTTTTTTCAGATTTTTAACTACTAGCTGTTGAAGCGCGACTTCTTCGAGTAAAAATTTCATACAGACTTTGATCCCCTATCACAGCTATATGGGGTTGGGGATTTTAACTATATGCGTGTCAAATTTTATCAAAATTAGTCACACAGTTTTAGCCGTGAAAGAGTAAAAGATATAACGAAAGATAGACGCAGACGTTCGCATTTATAAGTATGATCGAATTTCATCAAAATCGGTTCATTTGTATCGGTGAAGCGCAACAGAAACACAGACAGAGAGATATTAGAATAAATTATACATACAATAGAATAGAATACACAATCGAGTCGAGTTCGTGTTGCTATGGTAGCGTCAAACCACGTTCGCAACAAACCAGCTCCGTAAATAATTGATTGCGTTAGACTTGATGCGTTTATCATAATTCAGTGTGTAATTTAGTGCAATTACTATGTTTACCTACCTTTTAACGCTAACAGATTAAAATTATATCGGTTTTTATTTAATACGTAAGAGTAGACACATTTTTTTTAACAACCCGACCAGCCCTCTTATTGGGGGATTGAGTGTACGTCAAATAGCTGTCAAATGGTAAAGATAGCAAATATAAAGTACGTCATTCCACACCTATTTGATGTATAAAGTATAATTACTAAAAAGATACGGAATAGCCCCGCAGGCGTACTTTGTATTTCCCTGATATTCACAAATAATAAAAGTTGCCAGAAGAAAAGTTCAAGCATATTTTTTTTTATTTTTACAAGTTTCCCTAGACTTCATTTCATTAAAAACCTTTATTAAGGTTTAAAGAATATACTTTAAAAATATTACCCTAAATGATGAAGCTGTTCTAAAGTTTTGCGCTTAGCAACACAATTGGCGAATAATATTTATTTAAATATAGAAATAAACGGGCAAACATGCTTACTGCTAAACAACCATCTAAACACACACACACATGCACACACAGAAAGAAACACATAGATATGTCAAACTTACAAACCCCTTTTATAAACAGGAATAATCTATGGCATCACTACATAGTATAAAACAAAGTCGCTTCCTCTGTCCCTATGTATGCTTAAATTTTTAAAACTACGCGACGGATTTTGATGCGGTTTTTTAATAGATAAAATGATTGAAGAGAAAGGTTTAAATGTATATATGTATATATAAGACGCCCCGCCTTTGCACGGTTATGAAATACGGACTGGTAATTTTTTAATAATCAGAAAATCCATTTACTTGCCTCTGCCTATAAAAATATGTACTTGATACTAATGGTGGCTGGCGACTGGTGACTTGTATTTTATAAATAATAAAATACTTTACACAGAAGCTGATTTAACCTTCTCACGACGATATTTTAATATCAAATGGAAATGTTTATAAAGGTTTGTAAAAACACGGACGACGGTAACCCGAGTTTGTTTAGACTGATCTCGGTTCAATGAGTGCAACGTGAAGCTTATGAGATTTGTAAAGATTCATTCATTGATGGATTTGACGAATGAATGAATGAATAATCCGGGTTATACTGGAGACTGCCTCTAATTTACTGGGTAATTAGATTAAACAATCGCCTCTGTTGCCTAGCGGTTCAGTTGCTGGACTTGACTGCATGAGGTCCCGGGTTCGATTCCTGGGGCAACAAAAAAATTGGGTCTTTCCAATTTTTTAATAAAAAAAGTTGCTCGGGATTGGATGTGCCCGGTTGGCGATAGGATTGCCACATTGTGGGACCTAGTATCTTCGGCTAGTCGTGGGTGCTCTGGTTGTGCCTCTGCCTTACGCTTCGGGGATATGGGCATGAGTATTGAGTATATTCATTCATTCTTACTTTTTTTAGATTAAACAATAATATCCTTACCCATATTCCTGAAACGGTAGGCAGGTACAACTAAGGCACCCACGACCAGCCAAGGACACTGGTTGGAAAAATTGTGCTTATGAATTAGAGTAAGCATGTTTAGAAATTATCAAGGATATTTCAATATTGAAGTAAAATATCATCTCGGCTATATCCAAGAAGAGATAGGCAGAGGTACATCTAGTTCACCCTCGACTAGCCGAAGACATCTTGCCAGCTCTTCCTTCTCAGAGTTAGCCTCCCAAAACTTTAATAACAAATGCGTTTTTGTTATAAACAATTTTTAAGATACTACAAATCATACACTTTCAAATAACACTTGTATTTTCTTCAATATAATTTAAGCCAGCCGGTTTTACTTTGTAGGGAGAATGTTTCCTTTTTATAAAGAAGGTTGGGTGCATGTATCATAAATTTATTACACTGTTGCCTTCAGTATTTAGCTATTATATTAATTCTTTGTATTTAGTAAAATTAAAGTTTTCGTCCAAAACCTTGGTATTGTGCTGGTAAGAACAGTATAGGTATACTTAGTTAATTCGATGGGTACCAATCTATCCGAACTGTCTTAGAACTCTACTACCCATAAGACTGTATATTTTT
>NJDD01003018.1:203392-217647 GCA_002245505.1 Calephelis nemesis
CCCCTCTCTTACCTTTAATAAGCATAGACTATCTGCCTCTCTACCAGGCAGCTAGTAAGATGTGAGCACAGGTTAAAATGTAGGACATTTCCAACACGACCAGTGTCTGTAAGCTGAGTGCTGTGGAGCAACTGCCCCGGGATTCACCGCCTCACCTATTCCTCCCGCCGTAATGACTGTCTGTTCTGGTCTGAAGGTCGGGCAGCCAATTGATTTGCACAATAGGCTTTCCATCCCGTACTCAGGACATTAATGCACCTGTAACATCTACGGTGTCTATAAGCCACGGTTGTCTCTTACAGGAGAACTGCATGCTTTTTCGCTGTTCTTTAACGTAAGAAATGGTAAAAACTAACGTGAAAATTATTTATTTAAATATCATATCATTGGAATTTGTCGTCTGAAATCGAAATGTCTTTCTGATATAATGTGAGCGTTTTCTCACTAACTTCTCGCAATATAAATAATTATAATAACAGCTACCCCGCTAATTAATAGCGTCGTTAGCATAGTTGGCAACCAAAAAACGACGTATAACCTCACTAAATGGTGAAAAGAATTTCATCGCCAAATCGTGTCGCCGAACGTGCTAAGGAGAAGGGAGGTAAAAAGAGGCAAAATGGATCCGTCTCCAGACTGGCAGGTTTACACCATAAATGCCGAGTGTGTTAAATTAACGTGCAATATTTCGTTCAAAAACGGCGGCAGGCGTCATGTTACATGCTTATTGTGGGGATATACGGTTACGTTTTTGGACGAACATTACTTCTGATTGAGTTTCTACACAAAAGTTGCATAATATGTGTTTTTTTCATCTTAATCTGATAACCTATATTTCATTGAGCATAATTTTTTTTAGTGTTTATAATTACGTTTATGAAATGTGATTCAAATACTTATTATTATTTTCGTATTTTAAAATACTATAAACCAGGGGTGGGCAAATTATTTTGACCGCGGGCCGGTAAATTAAAAAAAATCTAGTGGCGGGCCTGTAAATTATAATTAATCTTGAAGCGGGCCGGTTTATTAAAACACCTAAAAATAGCAGTAAAAATTAAAACGTTGTATAAAGATAACATAAGGCATTTTTTTATTTTACAATCCTTTATTGGAATAAAATCTATTTATGAAGTCTTAACATACGAAATACGTAATATATATATGTTTGAAGTAACGATTCAGTATCTTAATTGTTCAAATTTCAATAGTCTTTTAATATTTCGACCATTAATTTTTAAGGAGGTTCATATTTTTTTCTAAAAGAACCCTCGGCGAGCCATATTAAAACCTCTCAAGGGCTGGATCCGGCCCGCGGGCCGTAATTTGCCCACCCCTGCTCTAAACTAACAAAACAAAAAATACGTATGAAATATATATTGTAAATGCATATCTATATTATCATTCAGAAAGAAGAAAGAAAGAAAATATATTTATTTGCGGAATATGCGTGTTGAAGTTGTTACAAAATTATTTAAACTTTCCAAATTATTCCACTACATTGTGGTGTGCAAATATTTTGATATTTATAAAACTAATTATTTAATTATGAACACAATGGTTTAAAGTTCATACAAAAAACAGTTTTATATTTATTACAATTTGAATTAAAAATTACAAGCAATATTAAAATTTAAATAAATTTAACCCTGTCGACCGTAAACTACCACCGTCTCTTATATTTATATTTCAAGATAACATTTTTAAAATACATACAATAAAATAAAATTATAAGAATTACCGATGTAGGTCGGTCATGTCATGGTATTATTAAATTGTCCACGAACAATTAAATAATGTCACGCCTGATTATAATATTCTGTGCTTAGTTTACTTTAAAATTAACTGTCGTTTGTTTTATATAATTTTTAAAATGAAGGATCATAGATTTCCTAGTAAGGTCAGATTCTCTACGTCAGATTTTCTAGTAAAAATTTCAAAAGTATCGTCACGATTAAGACACAAAAAACATTCAAGGTGACTTAGACTAAGTGACTAGGTGGTGACTAAGAGTGAACTGCTTTTCTTTAATTTTATATGATCCAAGTTATGTATGCTCTGTGACAAATCACTTGACTAATTGTTCATCATGCTCGGTACATTTATAGACAGTATGTTTCCACCAAGTTGATGCACACAAGTATAGCAGTATGGCGACCGCTCACCTTTCCACCGCGACGGATTAGGTACGGATTCAATGCCATATCGGAGAAATTACCTGTACAAACCATAAACCCGTAAGCTGGCAATAAAACTCCTTAACTCAATGATAATAAATACCACAGTGGCGTAATTATTTTTACTGCTCTCCTCTACGTCTGTATAAATAGACAAGCGCTTTCATCTAGTTTGAAATACGCCCATCGTTGCCAACAAAATCGTTATTGCCAACAAAATGCTAGTCAAATTTCTATTAAAATTACTGAATAGATTTTTGAAACTGCTGCTTCATGTTTTTAGGTTTGCGTATTAGTTTAGATCAGGTTATATAAAATTGGCTATCTGCCTAACTGACTGCACTGTAAAAAAAATCTACCGTCTTATTGATAAACATGGACTAAAGTAGCAGTAAAATTAAGTTGATATTATAGCTTGTATTACATTGTTACATCCTTCAACCTTGTATCATAGTCCTTGTGATACCAGGTTGATCCTTAGAGTATTTTACTCCGTGTTTATTAATTAGACGGTTAGTGTTTATCAATATTTTTTGTCACTAGTTAACAAAATAAGATCAAAAAAGAGTGTGTGTACTTAATTACGCACGTAATAAGATATACTTCTGTAGCGTAGCAATCCGAAAGTAAGAAAGTAACTTGGTTGGTACAGCAGATTTTACAAAACTTATGAAAATGTTTGGCAACTAACTTCCCACTGTTGATTTTAATTTTTTAGCACCTAAATTCAGACTGGTGCTTTTATCTGATTAGCAACTAACTTCAGACTGTTGCTTTTATCTGTCGGTGTGTGCATGCTTCATAAACTTACTCCTATATTTTTTTTCTATCGCGCCATAAGAACAATAACTTCAAAAACTATTTTAACTAACACTAATCATACGGCTCGGAAAAAATAATAAAACAAAGAAATATTTCGTAGTAATTTGGTTTAGCTATTAAAAAGTCAGTTTTATTAGTAGCCAATTTGATAACTAGATTTTCGTAAGTATTAAATATTTTTTATGTAACTATTAGCCAAACCAAAATAATTTTGGTTAACTTTTTAAAACCAAATAACTAAACCAAACTACTACGAAATATTTCTTTCTTTAAATGGTTTTTTTTTCTTTACCAGTATTGGGCTCACTACAAAAGAGTTTTTCTATTGTAGACAAAATCTAATTCCCGAATGTGTGAAATGACTAAACCGATATTTAGTAGTTTTTTGTAAATTACAAAAGTAGCTTAGTTAAAAAAATTAATTTCGGTGTGGAGGCTCTTATTTAAGACCCATTGACCAATTTAACCTATACTCCCTATTTAGGGAGTATAGGTTAAATAAATAAATAAATAAATAAATATCTCTGGACAAGTCACACATATTGAATCTAACCCTAAAGTAAGCATATATGCTTATGTTATGGGTGTTAGTCGACGACTTTAACACATAGAAATACTTAAATGTATACCAGAATAAATTTAATAAGCACCTAGACCCGGAAATGCAGACATCTAAATGTTCATCACACAAATGCCTGCGCCCGTCGGGAATCGAACCCGAGCCTCGCGGTTGGTCGATGCAGTAAAGCGTGTGCGCTAGCCACTCGACCAACGAGGCAGTCAATTGGTCAATTGGTCATTATTTACAAAAACTCTGGTAGTAAGCTACACAGCAACTTTTTTGATAAGAATCCATCTGCCTTACATCATGTTCCGTTCGGGATAGAAAGGTAGCCAGTACCTGCATATTTGCCGAATAGGTCTAAGGATTTTCTCTTACGGTAAAGAAAGACATGACTTTGTTCGTTGTTTTAGCAATTCGATTTGCATAAATCCGCTACAAACATAGTATATGGAATGAAATGAAAATGAATGAGTGTTTGGACACATAAAAATCCCAATAGGTTAAATTATCGCCTATCTTGTTCTCTTGGTGAGATGTGTGAAAATTACCCAGAAATATATATAAAAAAACTATTTAATTTATTATTATGACAGTGCAAAAGTTATGACTTGTACTTGTGCGTGAAAATCGAAGGTCCCGCCTACGGCGCTAATTCAAATTTCAAGAGAATTGTTCGCAATAAAAAAGCAAGCCTCTCGTAATCCTTCAAAGTACCAGGCAAAATTGTCAGAGCACTTACTCAAAATGATGTTGCCATCTCAAAATTGCGAACTTCGCACCGTTTACACATGAAACTCCCAATAAATCATGAGTCCCGTCACTGGCAACACTGTTGCGATCGTAAACTCACTCGTACGCACATAAAATCATTCGGAAGATAATTCGATCGGTTCTGGGAACGATTTTGGATTTTTAAAGCTCATTTCGGATTAGGGAGCACTTTGTATATCGCATCACGTTCTTAATGTTGCGGTAGCAATGTCTGGGAATCCAAAAATGTTAACAAAACCTAATCAGATGCAGTTGCGATAATCACTTTAAATTCCCCAATTTTGAGGACTTCTTCTAACGAAACACTGCTGTAGATACGAGTACCTATTAAACTTCTTAAATTACAGGTTTATCTTTACCATACATTCAGTTTATGAGTTTTTTCATTTCATTTTTTTTTCAAAACCGCCCTGTGAAATACAGATTGTGTGAACTATAAAAAATAATTAAATTTACTAACTTGTAAGTCGGACACAATAGGGACAATTCAGTTGTAATCAATAAAAAGTTAATTCATTCATTTATTTCAGTAGGTAGGTAGTGTCGAAAAGAATGATTTTAAGTCCAGTAAACTTAAGTACTTAATTAAGATTTTTATAGTTTACTGTTCCTTAAAAAAAGTGACTTCAAACTTATAGCAGTACTATTGATGAAGGAAGATGCAAAATTGTATTGTTTTCATAAAAAAACAAGACCTTATTGCATAGTTGTCTTATCCATTTTATCAAAAATGTATATGCAAGTGTCTATAACTTCACTCGGTCCATAAAATCTGACATTATTCGGACTAACATAATTCTTTGATTAACTATATATTATTCTATAAAAAACTAGCTGTTGGCCGCGGCATTGCCCGTGTGTTTAATGGTCCCACAGGAACGTTTTCTGGATAATAACTATCCTATGTGTTAATCCATGTTACCCTTTTTGTGTGTGCCAAATTTTAAGACAATTGGTTCAGCAGTTGTTGCGTGAAGAAGTAACAAACAAACAAACAAACATATAAACTTTTGCATTTATAATATAAAAACTAAGAAATGAGGATGTAACTTAAAAATGAGTTGATTTTAAAATAAGTAAAGGTAACAGCTTTTTCAGACTTTCAGACAGAAGTACTAAATTTTGAGAGAACAATGTATTTATTAAGGAAAAAGAGTACATATTTAGTATGTACTCATCAATAGTTTAGGATAAACATGCTTATGTTTTAAAAATGTCCGAAGCTTGTACGTATAATCACAAACACTCATGAAACATAAAACTCTCGTTAAGTCTAACTGTCAAATATGAACATGCAGCTAAAGTTAAACAGTTAAAATATTAAGACAAGAATTATCCAAGTACAGAGTAAGGCTGTAACTAGGGTAGGTTTAGTGGTAACGGTGAAACGTGTGGTTACGGGACTGGCAATATTTTGTGTATTTTATCTGTGCTTTTTGACAGTTTTAAGTCAAGAAGCTACAAGGAGGTCATTTCCTTGAGCTAAACATTTACATACTTTACTGACGTTAATCATTATCATTTAAGTATTTTACCGACATACAGTAAACTTATTATTTTGGAAAATGTATTAATCTACACAAAATAACTGGCTGTCTAAACGAGTTGCTTTTTAGTAGTAGTTGAATCTTCACACCCATATCACCGAAGAGATAGGCAGAGGCACAACCAGGGCACTCACGACTATCCGAAGACACTAAGTCCCACAATGTGATAGGTGGCAAGCCTATCGCCTATCGCGCACATATCCAATCCCGGGCAACATTAATTTTATTAGAAAATTGAAAATGTACATTTTCTAACTTTCTTTGTTGCCCGACTCAGATATCGAACCCGGGATCTCAAAATGTCAAGTCTGATGCCTGACTGCTAGACCACACAGGCAATAATTTATAAAAATTAAATATTTTACTTTGGCACAATATAAACTTTTTAATAGAAAATTGGAAAAATCGTATTTTCTTTTTGTACTCACTTTTCACGCCAAAACGGATTTTCACTAATTTACTACGCATAGGGTAGGTCAACATTTAAGGTACTTTTTATTATCGAAAAACCTTTCGTCTCCAACGCTAACCACGTCATTTCAAAGTGTGTACGAAGTCAGGAAATGGCTAGTTTTATCTTAAAACTATACCTACTGACGCACTTTAAGCTATAAAATTTAAAACAGAGATTATGCCCCTGTCCAAAAGACATATTACTTGGAAAATTACAAAATAAGACGACGATTGAGAGTTTCAGCGCCATCGAGAGAAAAGATGGTCGAAGTTTTTTTATAATTATTGAATTTCGCGTTTACATTGAGTGAAATTAGTCAATTTTGGTGGCATTTTGTAAAATTTTCTTTTGTGGATGTGGACAAATGAAAATATTATGAAGAAATTAGCGTATCGTGTGTTTCCTCGTTGCCGCCAAATCTCACTATATGAGCTTGAATAACGAGGCCACCGCTTGACCCAAAACCCTGAAACGACTTATGACTAATTATAATTGAATCGCGATTTTGGTAAATTTGATGCAAACTTCTACTTGGCTATTGGCGAAATGCTAACGCGAATGCCAAAATCTAAAGAAAGAAAAAAGACGGCGATTTTCCATTCTTACTGGTGATGTCACTTATGAATTATTTTACTTTTTTTAAATAAACCGGCCAGCATTTAAACGCACCAGCTGCAAGCTTGTAAGCCCGGTTTTATGGAGACTTGTTGACTTTTAATAAACAAATTAGACCGCTGCTTCTGTACTTGAATATCAACGGCTTCAACGTTGCTATTAAGCGATTGCATTTTTGATACCAACTATTGCCAGCAGGCACTTGTGTAATTTAAATTAGATCTTTTCTTTTTTGTTTATTATAAACTAGCGGCCCGCCTCGGCTTCGCACGGGTATAAAATATACATGTAAATATTCCTCTTTAAAGACTTTATCTATTTAAAAAACCGTATCAAAATCCGTTGCGTAGTTTGAAAGATTTAAGCATACAAAGGGCCATAGGGACAGAGAACGCGACTTTGTTTTATACTATGTAGTGACTAGCAGATACCCACTGTTGTGCTCGCATCTTAACATTTTTAAATTCAAATTAAATTAAGTATTCGTGCTAAAACTTGATTTTTTAAATGGCTAATCTTGTGATTTTTTTAAATTTTACCGGACTCTACACTACAAGTTGATGCATTTTGATAAAATATGAAATTAGTACATAGATATCATACCAGTACAAGTACCAGTTTGTTATTAGTAGGTATGTAAAGTTTTGTGAGAACTTGTACCATCGCCTAACTGATATCTGCTGCAGTACTATAACTGTCAAAACTATCAATGATTATTCTATTGAAAAAGTTTACGAAATATGATATGTTTTGGTTACAAAATGCAAAATATCTATTTTGAGTTTTGTTCTTATTTCTTACTGTTTTATTTTAGTAAACTGAAATAACTGATAATATTAGCAACATAAAGAACTTTCCACATAAGCTGTACTAGGTACTGCATTTCGAAAATAAACTTTTGTAACTGATTCTATTCGAATCGGTATCATGATTCATGAATTTTTGTATTTAAATAAATTCGACTGTCAAAATATACTTATATTAATAAAATCTCCCAAAGCAGCATCTACATCTTATATAAACACTTCAAAACGTAGATTAAGAAATAAGTTCATACAGATAAATCGTGGAACCGGACAAAGACGAATATTTAAATAAATTATTTTTAAAATTCTTCTTTCTAACTTCTATATTAAAAGGGCAACATTTATTCATTCACAAATCACTGGATTGAAACCAAAAAAAGTTCGTAATGCTTCGAAATAAATACTGGTAGTTTTCCGTCCATTTGATCCTACATCGCGATTGCATTAAAATGCTTCATCCATTGTCATCAGAGACGCGTCAGATATCACAATTAAATCTCCCAAGGACACGAGATGGGATTCTGACTCTACGTTCAACAAGTCCAAAGAATAGAATAGAATAACTCTTTTTTTTGCACCAAAACACATAAAAATAAACACATTAAACTTACAAAAAAAACTATGTGATACACAAAGGCGGCCTTATCGCCAAAACAACGATCTCTTCCGGGCTTATATACTTATAGGAACATTATAAAATAAATTTTGCACGATGGTGTTCTAATAACCAAAAAAACAAATATAACAGATGCAATATCAATTGGAATAGAATAATTTTAAAATAAACGAAAAAAAATATGAATAAACAGATTAACTTTAACCGAGTCATATTGAACGTAGAAAGTGACGTTTAACCATATTTATAAATGTATTGATATTAGGGGCTTTCCTGACTTCTACTGATAGCGAGGAAAAAGATCGATACCGTATCCGATTTTCTCAACCACGTGACTTCATTAAATATTTTTCATTTTTTTCCTCAATGTTAGACAATTTGAAAAATCCCCTAAAAATTTCACTTTACTCAAGTTTTTATAAATCTTTAGTGACACAATATATTTTCTGTAAGAACTCAGCATTACTGACCTTAAACAAATACTGACAGCTTTCCGTCCATTCAAAGATGCTTTGGGATTAATGCGTCATCTGCCATGTTGAATGGGAGAAACGCGTCGGATGTCACAATTGAATCTCCCAAGGACGCAGCTAGATCCCAGATAACAATTGGTAAACAAGTAAGCACGTGGTCGAGATAATTGCGGACACCGGCCTAACCAAACAATAGTACATTGTCTTTGGTCTGCACGGATTCCTATAGGGCATTCACATTGATAGAAATTAAATGTCGGTCGAGACATGACACTTTTACTTTTAATATTTTTGTTTCGGCATGAGCTATTTTAATAAGGGGCTTCTGAATCCGAGGAATGTGCTTACAATGAGATAGAATCAAAGATTAAGGGCTAATAGGATATTGAAATGTGAATATGTAAACGTATATCTTTGTACGTAAGTCTTTGCGTTTGTTTTATTCGATTATTTAAATTTTATTAAATCTATTTGAAAATTCTTCCATCACTAAACAACTTAGTTCTTAGAAAGTAATTTAGGTTTTATCAAGTCTAATTGCATTAAAACAATCAATCATAGACTAAAAGTATAGTGCTTTTTATGTTTATTTAAATAATAATAATAATAAACTCTTTACTGTACAACTAAATCATGAAATTGTTACATATTACATTGATAAAAACATATTTTATACAAAAGGCGGTTTTATCGCTAACAAGCGATCTCTTCCAAACAACCAAAGTTTAGAAGATAAGTACATTAAAATAAGGAGAAGGTACAATAACTGTTTATAAATCATAAATCTTTCAAACAATTAATTTAGGAAGTAATCCAACATTTTAAAACAAAAGTGTTTAAATTATAAATAAAAGTTAAAACAAAAAGTAAAAATGTATGCACATTAAATAGTTTATTTAAATATTCACTTACTTAAATCTAGCATACCTACTTTGATTTAAATATAAACGAATATCTAAATATATTTAAATATTCGTACACAAAGCCAAATATATTTACAGAAGCCTTCATGCTTAAATGGATCATCTAGCCTTAAGTTAAAATTTCTTGAAAATTAACTCACTTAAATCTATTTCGTGTAGGAAAAAAATACTTATTTTTTCTTTTCAATTTAATGTGAATTTAGAAGATGTTGTCTGTATAGTACAGTTAAACTGCTGCCTAAGTATTTTCTTTTAAACATTGCTCCACAGAATTTGTATATTCGGTTTTAATTTGTGATTGTTCTGACGAGGTTTATACAGATTAGACGTTGTAGTTGTAAGCTATTTTAATTAGAAAAACCAACTTAAAGTTTGACATGCCGTTTTAAACTAACAATCTTTTAAAAACATTCTGATAGTCATAACTAAATTCGACTTGTGGAAGGAATGCCTGAGAAGAAAATTTATCGATTTTTCTTAGAAATAAAGAAGTCCTCTGAGGCATACAAATTGAAGTTCTCCAAACAATAACTGACCCAGAAAATTGTTTGAAATAAACCCCTCATGTTTTGATGTCTTAATATAAATACCAAAATAAACTTTAAGGATATCATTTTTTTATTTAAAAATTACGCTTACATGAAATGTTATACTTCAAACAGAATTTTTATATACCAATTTAACTGTGAATTTGTCAAGTTAATTATCTTCTCCCAACAACATAACTGACCTGGAAAATTATTTGAAATAAACTCCTCATGTTTTAGTGTATTTATACAAATACCAATAAATCTTTAAGGATATCATTTTTTTATTTTACAGTTAAGATCACATAAATGAAATGTCAAACTATACTTCAAACAGAATTTTCATAAACCAATTTAACTGTGAATTTTTCAAGTTAATTATCTTCTCCCAACATTATAACTGACCTGGAAAATTATTTGAAATAAGCCCCTCATGTTTTAGTGCATTTATACAAATACCAATAAATCTTTAAGGATATCATTTTTTCATTTTATAGTTAAGGTCACATAAATGAAATTACAAACTACACTTCAAACAGAATTTTCATAACCAATTTAACTGTGAATTTGTCAAGTTATCAAACTATATATTATAAGGGAAACTGACACACATTTTTATTTCTCATATCGCTGGTACCGTGGAAAAATTAGCTAACACCAAACCATTCATCGTGTGTGAACTAAAAACATGACCCAAACTGACCTTTATGCGTTCGCTATCAAAACGGTAAAATAGCACAGGAGGCTTCATTCAAAATGGTTCCCACAATCAGCTGAGCGTATTTGGGCTCAAACTCCGACCTATATTCTGAACTATGACGTAGTCGACAACAATAGGGCATTGTTCTTTTATATTTGCGGAGGGACTCCTCAACGTGGACGGTTCATTCACGTCTAGCTTTCATTTAAATAGGTTCATTTGTTTTTCATTGTTCGAATCAGCTGTTTTCACGAGATTCTTATCTACCATTGATCAATGAGAGGTGTAACAGTGAACTTAGGCATTGTCTCGTTGCATTGTTTGCTCAACAAGACGAGTATTAGATTGTATTGTTTTGTATTACGTAATGGAGATGTGACAAACTTGTTTGTCCTCAGATTCTGCTCAGTTACCAGTTACAAGTAATTTTGTATTTCCTTTTTTTGCAACATATTTTAGTGCATTGACCTGCAAATCACCTGATGCAAAGCGATTATGAGGGTTTTTCTGTATAGAAGACAAACAAGTGGATTTCCTAACATTAAAAAAAATACTTTTAGTCAGGTAAAAGTTTTAATGGTACCAATCTGAGGCTAGGGTATTAGTCTCTTAAATCATTTTTTTTAATTACTATTCTATCGTCTAAACCGGCAAATGACAATGGTGAGCACTGTCTGTATGGCAGCAGTGGTAGAGAAGGCGATGGTATCAAGCCGGGCTCTCGTGACATGCCTTGGTCCAATTTAATACACTAGTGCAGCTATACTCTAAGTGTGTTCCGCGGAACCCTAGGGTTTCATGATACCTACGTCGGGGTTCCGCAAGAATTCTGAAAAAAAAAAATCAAAACACCTCTCTCTAGTCGCTGCGCGGACTCCGCGGACTCCGCGGCCACGCTGGGACAAAACGCTAGCTGGTACAATATCTCATAAGTTTGGTATCAACAATGTTATACTTGTACAACCCGTTCGCTCTAAGTTTGCAGGTCTGTGGAATGCGCGTACCCTCCCCCACGTGACAACAAAATTTACAATGTATCATAGTTTTAACTAAATATGTACGTAGACAATTTTCATTGTTACAATTAAATAAAAAATATTTTTATATTATGTTTTGCTGACGCTACTTTTCGGACGTCATACCTATCGCCAGCGGCAAACTTAAAGCGAGCGGGTAGTATACTTGTGAGTGCGCAGTCTCTTTGATAAAAGCCGCCTCTGATTTAGACGCTATAGTTGTCAACAAGCGACTTTCGACTCTAACTTCAAAGGATAAAGTCGATATTGTTTACAACGCAATTTTTAAAATTCTATCTTTGTTTTTGCTTTTTGTTTATCAAAGATGCCGACTCGAGTATTTTCGAGAATATTTGAGATCGAGTCTAGGACTAATTATAAAAGCGGCGATCGCGCGTCGCGCGTCGTCAGTTGACGATTAGCGTTCGAAGCGATAAGTTACTACCTACTTACCTACAAGCTCGCTAGCGAGAAAATAGTGTTCATTGTTTTACTGCCTGCTGTATTCTGTTGTCTCAGTTTTATACATTTCTTCACTGTAGGTACTAAATTTAGTCTCTTATACGCAGTAACGATTGTGTATTGTTTAAACCCCACTATCCTGACGTGTAACATTATAAATAAAGAAGAATGGAACGTTGACTTAAAGGTGTTAAACGTGTTGCAACATCTTCTAATGACGCTGAATGTTCAAAAGCAGTGCGCGCGGAGAATATAGCAATCACCGATCCAGAAAATGATGCCAAGACGTCAAGCTCGACGGTTTCAAAGACAAAAAGAAGGAAGTATGATGTATCAGTTTCGGATTTGTTGATTCCAACGGCTCACCTCTCTGCATGCTCTGTAGTAAACTGCTTCCTAATAGTTCCATGGCACCTGGCAAATTGCGCCGACATTTAGAAACTGTACACCCCGAGTCTAAAGACAAGAATAAAGAATTTTTTATTCGCAAAAAAGACCATTTATTAGAAAGTCAAAAAAATATGATGCATGTAACACAAACTATCAACGAAAAGGCCACGGAGGCATCATATTTAGTTAGCTATCGCGTTGCACAAGCAGGTGAAGCGCACACTATCGCTGAAAATTTAATAAAACCATGTGTATTAGACATAACAAAATATATGCTTGATGAAAAATCTGCAAAGCATCTTTCTACTGTTCCGCTATCAAACGATACAGTTTCACGACGAATCCATGATCTGGAAAGTTACGTCAAACAAGAACTAGTTACACGTCTACAAAATACACGATTCGCCTTGCAAATGGACGAGTCGACTGATGTCGCTGGTTTGGCTATCCTGCTGGTTATTGTGAGATATCCATATAAAAGTTTTTTTGAAGAAGACATGCTTATGTGTTCACCGCTGCTTACAATCACTACCGGGGAAGAAATTTTTAATAAAATAAATATATTTTTTGAAGAAAATAATCTCAGTTGGAACAATTGGTACAAATGGGGCCAAGGCGATGACAGGTAAAACAGCAGGAGCAGTGTCACGAATGAAAAATAAAGCGCCTAATTGTAGTTCCAGTCATTGTATTCTGCATAGACAAGCACTTGCGATGAAGCAAATGCCGTCAAATCTAAAATTAGTTATGGATGAAGCGGTAAAAATAATTAATTTTATCAAATCACGACCACTACAATCCAGATTGTTCTCATTATTGTGTGAAGATTATGGCAGCAAACATAAAACACTGCTGCTCCATACAGAAGTGCGATGGCTGTCTCGGGGTAAAACTTTAACAAGGCTATTTGAACTTAGAGCCGAGTTACAAATGTTTCTTGCAGCAGATATTTCTTTTAATTTGAAGGACCGTTTGTATGATAAAACTTGGTTGTTCCGATTGGCTTTATGGCGGATATCTTTCAAAAACTTAACGAATTGAATTTATCGTTGCAAGGTAAACAGACAACAGTGTTTCAGGCTTATAATGAAATAACTGCTTTCAAAAGAAAATTAGATTTTTGGATCATTTGCATTGGTAAGAAAGAAATAGAAAATTTTACGTTACTCAGTGAGTTTGTTAGCGAAAACGATTCAAAAATGTTTAAAGATGATGTGTTTGAAGAATTGGTCCAATATCTCAGTTCGATGCGCGCATCTTTTGAAAAGTATTTTCCCCAAGAACACAATACAACAATTAAAGTGAATTCATGGATTAATAATCCTTTTATTCCCAACTTGGAAAAGCCTGAAAACATGTCAAACGAGATATATGAATCTCTTTTAGAAATG
>NJDD01003018.1:217742-235548 GCA_002245505.1 Calephelis nemesis
CTTTTATACCCAACTTGGAAAAGCCTGAAAACATGTCAAACGAGATATATGAATCTCTTTAAGAAATGTCATCAGACACAAGTATGGAGTCACTGTTCAAAACGACGCCTCTCAATGATTTTTGGTGCAAAATCCAAGATGAATATGCAATGCTTGGCCAAATAGCTCTGGATATTCTTCTCCCGTTCCCAACTACATATTTGTACGAAACAGGATTCTCTACCTACGCAGCCACGAAAACAAAATATCGCAATAGACTGGACGCCGAAGCTGATATGAGACTCCAACTTTCTTCCATCAAACCTGATATAAACCAATTGATGAAAAATAAAAAACAGTTTCATACCTCCCACTAGTTAGATTTTTTCTTTTTTTTCATGTTTTCAATTATTGTCCTTGGCAATTGGTGAAGTAAATAATAATTAGTAATTGTTACATTGTACTTTTATTATTCTGATTTATAAAGAATACACTTATAAAAACAATTGTTTTATTGTAGGGTTCCATCAAGTATTTCGCTTCCCAAAAGGGTTCCGTCCTTAAAAAAGTTTGAGAACCACTGCACTAGTGGAATAATAGAGTCATCTAAATTAACAGATTAATCCACTGATGATTGAGTCGTTACATCCCTACCCCAGTTAAAAATAATTCAACAATTTTACTAAGTCCCGTCAGATCAGTTAATAATATTAAGATATTAAATACGTAATAATTTTAAGGCCGGTATCCCCGAAGCTATAGGCAGAGGTGGCCCACGATTCTCCAAAAGTACTTAATCCCAGTATGTAATGGCAAATTTATCGTCAACCTGACACTTACCTAATCCAGGCAATATTTTTAAAAAAAAAATCATTTATTCATAAAAAACTTTCTAAATCCGTACTTGTAGAGTTACACAGAACTTATAAATAAGTGCACAGAGAATTACAGATAACAGGATAAAGAAGACCTGTACTCTTTTAATATTTTGCAGTAACAGTATAGTATATACCATGTAGGCAAATATAATATGTTATATCGTGTGTGGTATAAAACTCTTAAATACAACTTACAATGATAAATATATATATTTGATACTTACATTAATACTAAAAACTCAAGATTTAAGCAAACCTAACAAGTATTTTATAATTTTATTATTAACAAAAGTAACCAGTTTTAACCAGTTTTGATGATAAATCTTTTGACGTCTTATATTTGATAGTGATACCTTCCGTGACGTATAAGTGACCTTATATTTTTATTTTAAGAGTTATACGAATCGGTTTTGCAAGGTCAAGCTAAATGTTTAGAATGAGATAACCTTTAGTTTTTGACACTTAAAATACCTTGTTCCTTAGTAATTGCTTATGATTTTTGTGTCACTTTAATTTGAACTAAATTGATTTAATCAAATATCGTAACTATTTGCAGTTTTGTCCAATATTTTGTTATTTTCATATTTTTTTAAAAATACTAAAAGACTAACGAATTGATTCGAGGGCAAATAGCTAGTAGGTATATAAAAATTTGGATGAAAATAATGCAGTTACATATTACATCTTTTATCAGTGCACAATTGTTGAAAACCCTATCAAATTTACTTTTCTATAATCTGTCACTGCCTCGACACGACGGGAAGTTTTCTTGAAAACTGAGAACAGACAGTTAACAGAAAAATTAACATAAAATATAGTAAGTGTATTTAAACGTTTGTAAAAAAACTACCTATTCAGCGGAGAAAATGAATTTACAGCTGAGTTTCTTTCACGGGATCTTCTCTTTTCGTGTTGATTTTCCGATCCAACGGTTGGTTTGAGCATTATATAGATTCAACACAGAAATCGCTTTTAAGCTAAGTGATTTAAAAAAAAAATGATTTTGATTTACTACATTTACTTATTTTAATAGCAATTCCTAAAAATCTACGTCAAAAATACAAAAAGTAAACTGTCACTGAAGTTCCAAAATCAAATTTACTTTCCTATAATCTGTCACCGTTCCCGCGCGAACGGAGGTTTTAATAGAACGGTAGTAAACAAAAAAGGACAATCGAATGATAAATAGTCTATTTTAATCCGCTCTTATCGGCTTGGCCTCCCGTGCGGTCCAAATATGAGAGATGGACACAGTGTAAGATAACGCTTCTCAGTAATAGCTTTCTTTGGTGTGAAGAGCGTTTGAACGTCTAGATATATCGTTTAATAAAACCCTTCGATCAGTTGAGCAACAATTCTAGTTTACTTAAATACCGGAAAACTAAACATAGCAAAGTTTTTATCTTTATATATATAATTCTTCTGTGAGTGTGTACCTACACACGCCTATACCTATGTCACTGAACTCCTTCTAGACGGCTGGACCGATATTGATGAAAGTTTTTGTGCGTGTTCAAGGGAATTCGTGAATGGTTTAGATTCACAATTTAGTCTCCTGGAAAATGTTTTTTAATTAATTTTTTAATAATAAGTAGTTGTTGATTTTGGAATGTTTCACATCGGATCCGACAGACTGCGCTACTGTCGAAGCATTAATGTCAAGCGATACGAAGTTTGCTGGGTCAGCTAGTTTTAAGATATATTTCTTGTGTTCGTGTGTTTGTCACTGAACTCTTTCTAGACGACTGGACCGATTTTGATGAAAATTTGTGTGTGTTCAAGGGAATTCGAGAATGGTTTAGATTCACAATTTGGTCTCCTGGAGAATGTTTTTTAATTACTTTTTTAAAAATAGGTAGTTGTTGATTTTGGAATGTTTCACATTGGATCCGATAGACTGCGCAACTATCGAAGCATTAATAAGTTTGCTGGGTTAGCTAGTAGCTGGTAGGGAATGCAACGACAGGATGGAAATGGAAATGGAATTTGGAATGAATGATATGGATCCGAGAAATAAAAAAAATACATAAAATCGCTCTCTACAATAGCTTGAAAGGTGGTATTTGATATAGGTACGTATATTTCGTACCTACTTGATACGTGCCAAAGTCATGATGATTCTAACTATAGTTTACGGTAGGTAGGGTTAAATTTATTTACATTCTCAAAATTGTTTGTATCAAGAATAATTAATCATGCGACGCATAGAAAAACGGTGTGGTAAATAGTAGTTAAATAATTTAAATTATTAATTTTATAAATGCTTTTTTTTAAACATTTGCACATCACAAGTTGGTAGAATATGTTGGAATGCCTAAATAATTTTATAACACCTTTTGAACATTTATATTCCTCAATATTCCTAAATAGGTGACTACATCTGCAACACAAAGAAATTATTAATTTTAATTATATCCCCGAAGAGGTAGGCGGAGGCACTACCAGGGCACCCACGATTAGCCGAAGACACTAATGCGCGATTTCACCAAGAGCCCCTATATTTTAGGGGACTTTTAACGTATTTCAGGGGACTGTTTTATATGGAAACAGTCCCATAAGTAACGTTAAAAGGTCCCCTAAAATATAGGGGCTCTTGGTGAAATCAGGCATAAGTCCCACAATGTGATAGGTGGCAAGCCTATCGCCAACCGGGCACATATCGAATCTCAAGCAACATTTTTTTGTATAAAAAATGGAAAAAATCAAAATTTTTTTGTTGCCCGACCCGGGATTCTCATGCAGTCAAGTCCAACACCTGAAACTCTAGACCACAGAGGCGATATTAACTAATTAAATTGGTACTATTACGTTATTATCGACTTAAGTTAGTTTTTTTGTCAGCTTAGCACTTTGGTCTTTACATTTTAAACTGTATTTTTTCTATCTGGAAACACGTGTGCTTACTTGCTATTTAAGCTAATAAAAGAATAGAATTGTATAAAAAGATGTCATAGCTATGTTTCATAACAATTTTTATGGCATATCCAACATTGTTTGCATGACATAACTTACATTAAACTTTATTAATATCTAGCATAAGTGTTTTGCAATTTTTTATTAATGTTACTTAAGAATTCCAATCTGTATACGGCAAGCGAGTACTATGACAAATGTAGTGAATGTCAAGTTAACGCTACCGATGCTAGATATTACCTAATTGTATCCGTGCTCTGTGTTAGTGATGGCTGCTTATCGATAATATATTCTACTAAAATGACCACTTCGTTGGTCGAAGGGTTAGTGAGTAACGCGGCTGACTATCTACGACTTGGACTCAATCCCGACAGAGATAGGCATTTATTTGATAAACAAAATCTTTATTTTTAGGTGTGGGTATGTATTCAGACGTTTTTGATACATGTACGCTTGCTTACATTAAGGCCAAATTAAAGCTGGCCTTAAGATATGGCACCAGTGTTATCTATTATCGGCCGATATAAATAATCTATCCACAGATAAAGTTAGGCCATCTGAAGCTTTGTTGCTAAGTTAGCTTTGTTAATTATTGAAAAATAGCTGTGGTTGCTTGGCAAATGATCCAAAGTAGCCTTATCTCTTATCTTAGAAAGATTATTAATATTAGCCATACGTCTCTAGTCGCCGTGTATGGATGTCTCATGTACTTATAATTTAAACTTACAAGAAATCCACTTCGATTTAAATAATACAAAAATTAAGGTCTTTTCTTGATTTTCCTGAAATTCCATCATCAGATAAGACTTCGTGGCAATAGGAGCACCTCGAAATTCGGAAGTAAGCACTTTGAAATAAAAAAAATGTTCTTAAAATCTGATTTAATCTATTACACGTGTAATTAATACATCTAACTAAATTATTGTTTGTACACTTTATCTCACAACAAATTGACTGTTCGCTTAATACATCTGACAAACTACATACCGAATTTAGTTGAGTCTAATACAGCTGACTAAATGTACATATTGTACCTTTAAAAACGTTTGGTAGTTTGTACGTTGTAATCGCAATTATCGACAATTTTTTTACGTCCCTATGCGTTATTTGTCGACGGTATCTAAACCTCCCATGCTTATCCATCACCGGTCGCCGCTTGCAACTGCTCGACGTTTAATAAGATAAACGCGCTACCTTATTAACCGCTCCATCATTTGTAATAGTGTAACACTCAAAGCCTTTTTGTGTTAACTTTTTACAGTCGGGTTTTTTAAAAACACGTAAATTAGGTCTTCCACAAAAAAGTATCGACTATACGTATAAGTTTGAGAAATTGTCGATAAACTGACACCCCAAAACTATTTAATTCGCCTCTGTGGTCAAAAATACTGCATTTGATATTGACTATGAAGTCTTATAATGGTTTTAGGTGGGGAAAATTAGAATTGTGTGAATTAGAAAAATTAGAAAAGTGTTTTTTTTTGTAATTTCTAATAAAAACAACGTTGTTAGGGATTGGATGAGTGACCATTTGGCGATAGGTCATCACTTTGTAGGACTAAGTATCTTCGGCTAACCGTGGGTGCCCTGATTGTACCCCTTGTTTTAATTGGGAATACCTACGTGAAAATATTTAAAAAGTTATGAAACTAAACTATAATTCTAAACATTGCAGTTTTCCAATTTAGGTGGTAAAGAAGCCGACACACTGACACAAGTTATTGATGGGATCTTCAGTAAGGCCTGAAGTTACGCATCTATGATAGTTTTTTGTTTTTTTTTCGGATGTATAACGTTATGTATTTTTAGAGTCTGTTATAGTGTATTGTTGTACGCCCTTGTAAAATATTGTTTTATTATAATCTATAATAATAAAAATATATCAATAATACATACATACATACATACATATCTTCACGCCAAGTCCCTTACAGGGTAGGCAGAGAGTATCGAGTGCCAGACCTCACGATCCTGACAAACCTGTCTTGCTTAATAAATAATAACAAAATAAAATCTACAATACATTTAATTAAGTTAGATATTTGCACACCACAATGTGGTTAGAATATGTTGGTACGATTAAGTATTCTGTAACAACTTTTAAACACACGTCATACTCCTCAAATAAATACATTTCATTTTCATGTCGCAACTGAGTTATGGTCTAAGATCCGAATCTAGCTTTACTAGTAATAGCTCTAGGAGCTGGTAATAGGATGAAACGTATTTCATAATATACATAATTTTAGTACATTATAAAATATATTAAGAATGAGTAACCTAAACATCCTGGGCATTTTTTTTATTAAAAAAATGGGTTATCCTTGTCACTATCGGGATGATCAGGAATAAATATAGAACGTGCAGAAGTTGGTTTGCCTACTATCTATCTGGGTTGCCAGGTACCTATAAACAGGTATGTCGATGACAGTTACTTCCAAGGATTTGGTTAATTAAAAAAAAGACATAATATGCGCTGTTTTATTGCAAACACGTTAATATACAAAGTGTCTAGGAAGTCATGGATAACCCTGCACCTGTAGGCAGGTCACATTATGGTCTTTCCATGAAAAAAAATTACCTCAGTAAAAGTGTACTGTTTTCTGAGATATTTAATTTTTTTATGTAATTTTGGACCGCATTCGTAACAGTGAGATCCGAGAAAGAGTGGGATTGAAAGAAAGTGTTGGTGTTAAAATGCGAAAGGGCATGCTCCGCTGGTTCGGGCATGTGGAAAGAATGACAGATGAAAGATTGACAAAGCAAATATACAATGCGAATGTGGATGGATGTAGGTACCCGGGGAGACCAAGGCTGACATTTCACGATCAGATCAATCGGATATTATCCGAGGGTGGTGGTGGTTTACATATCAAAGCTGCGAATGGAAGCTAGTTTATAATGTTTCATTTTATTATCAGCTCAATGTAGGTAGAGGTAGGGTCAGATCTTCTACTATAACGTGTGCTGTGGTGACTTTTTGGTAGAATATTTGATGTGGAAGTAGTTAAGTGTAATACTGACATAATATGTTAAATTTGTCGCGGTATCTTAACGGATTGCAATGGGAAGCAGTTAGTATCTTACATATACTACTAGCAATCGCTACCGGTTGTTTAACTCTCTCATGGAAACCTGTTGAGATATCGAAATAAAAAGTAGCCTATGTCCTTCTTCTATGTGTAATCAATTCCTAGATTCATTAAAAATGGCTTCGCCGTTTTGGCATACGAACGCATACACGTTCTCGTGTATGTAGAGCTTAATGCGTACGTACCAGACAGCAAGTAAGAACTAAATTTTTTTAAATCTTAAAACTAATAGCTATGTATAGTTTTTTGAGAAAATTGTTGCAAAACATATAGAGCTTAATCTGCACACCAGACTACAAGTAAAAACTCAATATATTTTTTATCGGAAAACTAGCAGTTTTTTGAGAGATCGTCGCAAAACTGTTATGTAGTCAGGGATTCTGAGATGGTAAATGTGTAGTCACACCAGCGTCATTAAGAACTATTTAAATTTGATCTTAGGTCATGCTCAAATGGTTAAAAAATTGAAGTATTTGAGTGTAAAAAAACCAATGCACTTTAATCTGACATACTCTAGAATATATCTAAACCACAAGAAACCAATATTTTCAAATAAAAGTAGCGCGAGTAATATCGTCTCTTTTACTACTCTGCGTGCGCTCCTACGAATATCTAGATTTGATACTTATTGGAGGTGTATATCCCTGGCCATTTATAATTCCCATTACATAATCTGACACGATCAAGTAACTGCAAAAATCCTTTTTTGGACTCCACTACATTTTCGTTGGTCGAGTGGCTAGCGTAAACGCCTAACTACATCGACTTACCGCGAGGCTCGGGTTCGATTCCCGACGGGGGCGTAAATTTGTGTGATGAACATCTAATGTCTGCATTTCGGCGTCTGGGTGTTTATTAAATTTATTCTGGTATCTATTGAAGTATTTCTATGTATTAGAATCGTTGACTAACATCAATAACACAAGCATATAATTTACTTACTTTGGGGTTAGATTCAATTTGTGTGAGTTTGTCCAGGGATTTATTTCACCTATCATTATCACTAAAATAAACTAGGCTGTAACGTGAATGCTTTTAAGTTGCATTATTATGTAGCAATAACAATACACTTTTACAAAATGCTTTCAATCGCAGTCAGGTCACAAACAAATATTTTTGGTTTATGTTGTGTAGTTTTTATTATCAGGGTACTAGCCGACTTGGCGAACTTTCTATTGCTAGACATTAACAGCTACTTACAGTTGGTACGTTTTTTTTACAATTTCCCAATTTTTTTCCTTCTCCAATTAATAACATGGGATAACGCAGCTAAAAATAATTGACGAAATTGGTCAACACGTTCAGGTGTCATGTGATGTTTAACTACTTACAAATATAACTCTGTTTCTTACAAGTTTAAAAGTATAGGCATAACTTATCTATCTAATAACGAGATAAACGTATGTATGTCTCGGTTGTTCACCAAAGCTTTATTAAATAAATCCGGTTTGCAAGCTAAGTATACTTAAATTGTAACAAAAGGCAAGAAAAACTTATGACGAAAATCGTATTTTTAAACTTAGAAGGAAAACACTATGAATTCATTACATATTTCATCATTGTTTTGATGCTAATCCTATCTACTGCGGTATTTTTTCTGATATTAGAACCACTTTATGTAAATCTTCACACAAATTCACTTAAACCGTAGGCAGCTATGTTATGCTCAAATTACACATTATTATGAATAAGTAGCTATTTTATTAATAGCTGACTGATCCGGAAAACTTCGTTCAATCCGATTAGTTTGTTTGGCAAAACTTAAAATGTTGTTTTTTCTACTTCCTAGTTTCCACACATTCCACCTAGATAAAAGGTATCCGATGTCCGTCTCCTAGTTCTAAGCTATTTTCCTGTCAATTTTCAGCCAAATCGGTTCAGCTGTAACTAAAATGACTTTCTCTTAAATATAACTAACTCTTCCGGCGAGCTTCATTCCATCCGTTCAGTTTGTTTGGATATTTTTTTTAATTTCTTCGCAGTCGAACAAGATAACAAATATCCTTGATCCTTTTTCCGGTTCTAAACTACCGTCCTACCAATTTGCAAACTAATTGGTTCAGCCTTTTTGAGGTACAAGTAGTGTAACTAACACTGCTAATACGAATTTTTGTATATGTATAGATAAAGGAAAGAAAACAAGTATTTTTTAAAGGAAGGTATAAATAAATATATAAAAACTGTAGAAATAATAAACCTATTGCTTTTAGCACCTAAGATGTTACTAGAAAGCCTCTCCTTCCTTTGATAATAATTAATAATAATAAAAAGAATTTGATAATATATGCCTTATTGTGACAGGAACATTTAGGGAGTTAGTAATAATCTTAAAGCGGCATGTCGTATGACATATTTGCTTTAAAGATATTAAGATTTTGTAATTTTTTTTTCCCTTTCTCGATTTAAATCTATAATAATAGAAATTACATTAATTGAAATTGTAATAATTAAAATAAATTGCATCAATTGAAAACAGTAAAAGTATGTGTATTCATATATTTGCAGCGTGCTTTCTGAGATTATATGCGTTGGCCAAAATGTCTGCATGACGATTTTTGTTCTTATAATAATTGCAATTGTTACAAATGAAATCCTTATTATTGAAATTGTAATAAATTAAAGTGGTGCTTAAATGCAAACTTCGTAACCAAAGACTAATATAAAACTTGTAATTTGGGTGTTTACATTCTTCACAATTTTGTACCGCGTAATAAATGACAATGTCCACTACAAACGCAGTGAACACATTCTTTTTGATGTTTATTTAACCTGTCTAGCGTTACTGAAAAATTTGAATATGCTACATGACTAATGTACTTTAAATTTACTTTACATTTAAGTTTAATTTAAATAATCTCTTTAAATCATCACTTTAAATTTAAATAATCTATAAGTATAAAAATTAGTGTTACATTTATTCCGTTATCTATTTAAATATGTCTGTGTTTTTTTATTTTTAGTATCATGCAAGTTAATTACGTAAGCATATTTTTCTTCCTTTTATATTAATTCCATTTGTGTAGTTTGTTCAGGGATATATAGTATTACTTGTTATTTTTTTATGATAATGGAAGTCAAACAAGCAGACGGATTTCCTGATGGTAAGAAATTCACGCTGCCTAGAGACACCAAAGGTAGTAATGGTGCGTAATTAACTAACTAACGACAGCCAGTACAGACAGACAGTAGTTACCTATTCCTGCCACCATAATGTCAGCGCTTGCCGTTGACGTGTTCTGGTTAGGAGGTTAAGGTATCCGGTAAACTTACTTTTGCTCGGGGCCTAACACCCGGCCTCAGGTTGGCAACGCACCATTACCACCTTCGGCGTCTTTAGGCAGCATTAATTTCTTACCATCAGGAAATCCGTCTGCTTTTTTGCCTTCCAATATCATAAAAAAAGTAAAAAGTTTTTTTTATCATAAAAAAGCCATGATATATTATGTAAGTGGCAGGAAAGGCTTAAAATGATGAACCGGATTGTATGTTAACCTCATCTCCAACCAATACGCATAAATATTCTACCCATGATTGTACATTTCATCTTTAATTTAAACAACGGCGCACCACAAATCTAATTTAAATTTTAAACTCTATGGCTGGTCTTGTGCATGACTTTCAATATTTGAAGCCTCGATGTAGTTGGCCATATCATCTTTTGTGATGATGACGGATCGATATTATGGACCTTTTTGTATAACTTTTATATGGAAATAATTGGTTAGCCCTTTTGGTTAAGGATTTATTAATAGTCATCTTAGTCATAAATAAATGTTTGACAGTTTTTAATCTGTTCAGCTTTTGTTGTTTTTTAGAGGCAAAGGTTTCAATTCGTTCAGCCAATTTGAATGTGTGTCTAACATTAGCTTACTAAAGAAGAAAAGAGTAGCGAAATATCATGAGTTAGTTTAAATCAAAAACGCGTTGTTTTTTTTCATTTAATTGATGAAAAATTAAATTAAAGAATCCATTGGGAGTTTTGGTGCCATCGAGAAAAAAGGTGGTCAAAGTTTTTTCATAACTATTGAATTTTGTGTTTATATTGAGTAAAATTAGTCAATTCTAGTGGCATTTTGTACAATTTTGTTCAGTGAAAGTGCACAAATGAAATATTCATGAAGAAATTAGCGTATCGTGTGTTTCTTCGTTGTAACCAAATAGTTGTAACATGAGCTTGAGTGATAAGACCACCGCTTTACCCAAGAGCCTGACATGACTTGCTGACGACTTATGACTGATGACTAATTGAAATTGATTAAAATTGATATAAAATTTGATGCAAATGTCTACTTGACTAATGGCAAAATACTAACGTATAGGCCAAAACCTAATGAAAGAAGAAAGAACTGATATAATGATGGAACACCATGGATACTTCTAAAATTTCCAACATTATCCTGTCGTGCTTGGGACATATTTGATAAGTTTTAATATTTCTTAAGTCTAATGCTGGTAATCTGGAGGTTAAAGAAAGAAAGAATCCATTTTTAGTTCTTAAGAATTTTCAAACTATCTTTCATGTTGTACGAGTATCTGGAAGTTTAAAAGTCTCAAGTTTTTATTTCAACCCCAATTTGAAATTTTAAGTCATTCCTTAGGTAAACCTACCAGGTAGTTTGAAAATTTCGAGGTTTTAATTCGACTCCGTTCTAAAAAAATTTAAGTCAATATTGAAGCATTTTAAGAATATTTTTATGACGTGACAAGATATTTAAAATTTCAAATTATTATTCCGACTCCATTTTGAAATTTTCGTTACATAAGCATTTTCAAAAATTTCAGTCTACCATTGTGGTGGTAATAGTTGCTTTTTATTTTAATTGTTTTTATTCCCACGCTATCTCATTTTCTCGGAAATTATTTTTATTATTAATAAATAAACTTGACATTAATTTTTAATTATGTACATAATTTTCATTAACGACGCCATTAAATCACGTCACCAAATGACAAAACGTAAAATTTTGTCATAAAATATCAGAGAATATTTAAATATACTAATTGAATATATTTTTTGTATAACAATATACTTAAAATAAATTAAATTTAAATAAGCAAAAGGCTTATTAAATATCCCAAAAAGCTGAATCGAATTTGCTAAAATTTCGTAAAATTAAAAACAATAGAAAGAGGGCCGCTACACATCAACAGACGTCGAGGTTAATGTATTTAGAAGCCAAAATACAATTTTTTTTAAATTTCCTCTGGAACTTACTCTACAATAATTATCTGCTCTCAAAATATTCATTTACTTTTGATTTTTTTATAAGTGCAATCAAACTAAGCTACTATATTCTAGGCCTAGAAACCAGAAAAGGCTTCCGCAGATTGGTACCACCGTCTTATTATTTTTTCTCATTGTGAAAACTACCTTTCAATGTGTTCTGATTCATAGGTTATAGTAATCAGTAAAAGTACTGCATATATTTAAAAACATTACATATATCTGTTTGCATAACCATATTATATCCAATAAGATGGTTATACAAACATATATTTTTTGGTCACATTCCTTCAAAATTATATGATCTATTCTAAAAATGTAAGAATATAAAATAGCTCCGAATATCCCTGTACAAATCACACAAATTAACCTAACCTCGAAATAAACCAATTAGTAAACGATATTAACTCACAGAAACAGCCACACCCGAATATACAAACATCAGTGTTCATCATACAAATGCCTGCTCCCTTTGGAAATAGAACCCGAGCCTCGCGGTTGGTAGAGCTAGGCATTATTAATAACCCCTCGGCCAACGAGATGGTAGCATGAATGTGCAAGTGCCTGTCAAAAATTATATTAATTCATGTAGGTACCTAGGTAGTATCGTGTATCAACGTTTGCCTGGTCATCTAACCTTACACTACATACTTCACTACATAGTATAAAACAAAGTCGCTTCGTCTGTCCCTATGTCCCTTTGTATGCTTGAATCTTTAAAACTGCGCAACCTACTTTGATGCGGTCTTCCTCTGTGTTGGTCCGGGCTCCTTTGCAGAATAGACCATCTGCCTTCCTGCTGAGCAACTCGTAAGGGCGTGCATAGGCTTACCGTCACTAACACCGTGACATCTGATTGGGTGGTAGGTTTTCGCAGCGACTCGCCCGGATTCGTACCGGCCTTATCTATTTCTGCCCTCATAACTTCATGACGTGTTCCGGTTCGGAAGGTAAGGTACCCGGTAAACTTACTTTTGCTCGAGGCCTAATATCTCGGCATCAGGTTGGCAACGCACCATACCACTTTTGGTGTCTGTAGGCGATGGGAATATCTTAAAAACTGAAATTATTTAAATGACGTATCTCGTTAACTACTAATTTAATAACAAAGCAATAAACCAGAGGTTGCAAAGATGGTTCAGCCTTGCAAATGTAATACGTTGTTAAAAGTTTTCCTCAATTATCTATGCAAATAATCTGCGTCATCACAGAGACGTCTCATTATAGTACGCGATTGACAAACTGTCAAGTTTTTTTTTACCACAGACTGTTGATTCAGTAGCTATTGAGCGTGACTAAATAATTGATTTGGTTTGGGATCTATTTCCTACGGAAACAATATTCATACGTGTTATTACCTTCAGAGCAGACGCTTTTGACATAAAAAAGTATCTTCACGCCAATATACACGAAGGGGTTGGCGGAGGCTCAACCTGGCCCCTTATTCCGTATCTTTTTAGTAATGATCACTGGGTAAAGTGTACATCAAATAGCTGTCCAATGGCGTGTTTTGTATATGCTATCTCCAGTGACCAAAAGAAATACACTAAAGATAGACCCAGTGATCATCACTAAAAAGATACAGAATAACCTCGCAGGGCACTCACGACAAGCCGAAGACACTAAGTCCCATGCCTATCACCAGCCAAATTTTTTGATATATTTTGTATTAGTATTCTCAAACAAGCTTTATTAGGCAGTGGATTGCGATTATCGTCGCGGAATCATACGACTGCCTTGCCACTCCTGACACCATAAATACAGTGCTCACTGCTCGTTACTGTTGTTCTTCAGCGTGGAAGTTAGAGTAGCAGCTAACTTTACTCTGCAAGTAACTTGCGTGGAAACTTCATATTGGCAATGATCTTTACCAACTTAAGAGCATTTTTGGCATAAGTTAACGAACGACACTTTGTTTTCTGATGTGAGAAAACCGTGGCTTATAGCCTTTAGATTTCATAGGTTTGTCGCTGTCCTGTGGCCGAAAATAAGCCTTATTGCGTACGTCTACCGCTACCATTCCATGTTGTTTGAGAACAGTATTCCATATGAGGCCGAATTTGCGCTTCGTTCACTAACACCGTGACATCCGATTAGGTGGTAGAGTTTGGCAGCGACTCGCCCGGATTGGTACCACCGCCTTACCTATTCCTGCCGCTATAACGGTTCGGAGGGTAAGGTAGCCGGTTAACTTACTTTTGCTCGAGGCCTAACATCCCGACAGCACCCGGCAGCGCACCATTACCACCTTTGGTGTCTCTAGGCGGCGTGAGTTTCTTACCATCAGGAAATCAGTCTGCTTGTTTGCCTTCCTATAACATAAAAAAAATGTAAAGTTGTAAACGACTTTGGTGTCTCTAGGCGGCGTGAGTTTCTTACCATCAGGAAATCAGTCTGCTTGTTTGCCTTCCTATAACATAAAAAAAATGTAAAGTTGTAAACGATGGGTCAGCCTGAAATACTGTCTCGCTTTACTGGTTTTTTAAGAGAAAAATGTGTAATTGTAAACTTTTTGTGACGTATTTCAAGTATAGTATTTTTACCTACAAAATAAAAAAATATTTGGCTTCAACATCATTGCTTCAGTAGCATTACATACATTAAGGACAAGTAAAAAAATGTTAAAAGCGACCTACTCGGAAACATAACCTACCATTGAAACCATCAAAATCTTTTCGTTACTAGCCGAGTACCTAATCGTGTAAGAAACATACAAAAAACATACATTCGTAGCTAGAACCCCCTCATTCTTGGAGTCGGTAAAAATAATTGTAATTATAGAGAAATGTTCAAAAGAAAACATGGTTTATAGTAATATAACACAGATTTTGACTTTCTTAAAAACAAAATTTCATAAAAAAACTTTCATAATGGCGCTCGTTGCGGTCTTTTGTTTTTAGCATTGGATGTATTTCATAGTCACTTATTATTGGGAACAAAACTTACTGAATGAAATGAATCTATAAATAACAAGTAAAATAACATCTCAAATATTTTTTTTACACAACTGCTCAGAAAAGGAGTTTTATGTTTTCAGAGTTTATATGTGTAGGGATGTGATTTTTTTCTATCATAAATTTTAGATAATCTTAACAAAACAATCGCTAAATATCCTGCAATATTTATTACTTCTAATGTTTGAAAAATATTTTTTTTTTGCATTCTCTATGGCGTTATATCCATTTAACTGCATTTTTACTATACAAATTAATATGTAGATACCTAATAAATGACTAAATAAGAAAAAAGTACCCTACATTTTTTCAGTTCGATACTATAATAGTCATAATTAATTTATGTATGCCTCTTGGAAATGGCTTTGGAATTCGCTTTTTCCACATGCCTCCAAATACCCGCTAAGGTAAAACCGCGCTGTGCTCAAGCGCAGTAATAAAACGAAAGCACCATAAAGCCCATATGTGATTTACTATGTATTTAATGCAGCCACGCTTACGGCACGGCCAAGCGAGGTTTGTCGACGTTTAAAGCCAATTTCAAATGTCAATAAAACCTTTTTCGTAATTCCAGTTACCATAGACAAATTGTAAAATATTTTAAATCTGTGATAAAATCGCCTGTGTGTTTTATGTATATTTCATGTTAAGAATTTAATATTTAGGTACAATGTCTTATTAATCAATACCTTTTTTGTAATTCCAGTTACCATAGACTAATTGTAAAATGTTTTTAAATTCGTGGCAAAATCGCCTGTGTGTTCTATGGTTTATTTCAGATTAAGAATTTAATATTTACAATGTTTTATTTATTAAAAACCGGTTCAAATGTTGTAAGACCTAATCTGTCTTATTTGAAATATAGTCTAAGATTTGTATATACCAAAAAAGATTTAAAGAACCTAACTTAATTTTTATTTTCAAAAATCGCTGATGGGGTTGTCTTCAAATCAACATTTGTAAAATTGACATTTTAATATAATCTCTTATTCTTTGAGTATTTTATACTTTTAAGCCATTTCTAAAATATAATTTGCAGACATGAAAATGAATATATTATTTTTGTTACAAAATGTGTTACTAGCATTCAAATTAAAATTTCCACATATTGACAATATTGGCAGCTAAAAATATCCATGATCAACACTAGTTTTACTATTTGTGACCATAGATATTATTGATTAGTCTAACCGTATCGCTCAAGTTCTTAATGTCAAAGTTCCTTGCACCTTTTATTCAATAAACAATTTGACACGTGTTCCGCGTCCGCTAGTGAATGAATCGAACCGGTACTCTTTTCATATCATAAATAGCTTAAATATGTATCATACATAAAATAGAACCTTAGTACATATGACATAAAGGTGGTTTTCTTAAATCAATGGCACGGTTTAGCTGTCAAAATAATTGTACGGTATTAGTTGATCACACATTGATATTGAATGATAAATTATAGTATGTCAGATTTAAGAAGATTGCATACTTATTTTTTTTTATATATTATTTTTTATCGTCCTTTAAGTACTTTATGGTTGATCTAGTTTCTTTTGTGTTTAAACACATTAATGTGATAATATAATTTACAATACCTACCTAATGATTTTCTGTCTGAATGCTTACCTGTTTGTTTTTTCTGTTTTATAAATAACGACCCAACACCCGTTGTTAGTATTTTAGTAAAAAATATATGTATATCTAGTTTACTAAAAAATATATGTACATCTAATTGGTAGTGTGTTCATATTATAGTTTACCGGCTTTAAGAAAACACTGATGCTACCAACATAGTATAACGTGTAAGTAATTTTTTTACTGAGATTTAATTCTTCGAGAGCATGACGGATTGATGACGTTACTATTTTCTTAATGCGAGTGATCTAAAGGTATTTTTTTAAAAGCTACCGATAAACTTTATAAGATATATTATCAAAAATATCAGTCAGAGCAACTAACCTGAGCATCATTCATAATTTTAAGTCTTTTTGCAGATCGTGTGTAGTTACCCTAACTACTAAAAAAGTTGTATATACAACTTAAAATTGTATGTAACACTAGTTTCATCGAAGGCTGTGGGCGGGAAGTTGTCACAGCCATAAATTCTAATTTATCTAGAATTGACAAACAGTTAATAAAATGATTTATGTAGTTACATCGACTCGCTAAATTGAAAAACGTAACAAAAAACAGTAATTGCTGTCAACTTTGTGGCGTAAACATATTCAAATGTTAATAGTTTTTCAATACCTAGGCTGTTTAAGTTACTCATCATAGTCGATTTTATGAAAAAAAATAATAAATAGACACAAAAATGGCTAATGGTAAATCTGATCATCTAAATAAAACGCTTAAACTCCCACCTGCGTAAAAAACTGGCTTCTTTAGTCAAATGCGAACAAAAAACCTTGTAATTTCGCTTTTTTAAACATATTCTTATAAATAACTAGCGGCTCGCTCCGGCTTCGCACGGCTATGAAATATCTATATATTAATATATGATGCCAAAACTTTGGACCCCTTTTACGAAAATTGCGTGGACGCAGGAGTATAAAATTTGGCACACTTAAAGTTTATGTGTAGGAGAAGTGCAGAACGCAATATTTTTCAATAATAATGCTTATAAAATACATTAAATCAATAAATAAAACATTACCCACACTACCATGCATTTGACACACACAAACAATTATTATATTGATGACAACGATAAAAGATCACAGATGGCGCACTAAAAAGTTTGGAAACAAAGTAGTTGGTCTTGAGAAATGA
>NJDD01003018.1:251430-261548 GCA_002245505.1 Calephelis nemesis
CCTACACGCGCATTAAATATTGATAGTGATCATGCTTCGTGTCACTGTTGACAGAAATATGTCAACCAGAGAGGTCGCCACTATGGGACAAATACATAGTTGACTCGTTTAAACTTTCTGACTCTCCTACTCCCGTATACCATGCTCAAAATGTCAGAATATTTAAGCATGCATTCATTGGCGTTCAATAAACCCGACGTTATTAAATCTAACATGCTGCTAAATTAAAAAAAATAGATTGATTTAGGGTAGTCAATTTATCATAGAAACAGTGAGCCAGAACATGTTATTTTATAAGTATAAACAAGACTACAGTTCCAAGTTACAGATGGCTGCATTTTGGTAATTTTCAAATTTTATACATATTGGAGGTGTTTACTCTTTAGTCATGGTACAATGTATCTTCCAAATCATAACCCAATGCTCCTGAATAAATCCTTAAATACCCTCTTGGGCTCCTCTACTATATACTTTGTATAACCTTCATCCTGCCTATCACCTCTGTGGTCTAACGTCCCATTGTAGGATTTGACTCTATGAGGTTTCGGGTTCGATCTCCAGATTGGGCAACAAAAGTAGTATATTTATAAAATTTCCTAATAAAAACACCGTTGTCCGGAATTGGATATGTGCCCGGTTGGCGATAGACTTGCTACCGATCACACTGTGGGACTTACTGTCTACACCTAGTCGGGGGTGCCCTGCTTGTATCTCTGCCTACCTGTTCGCTGATATGGCCGTGAAGAAACTTACAACCTTTATACGTCCTAAAGTAGAATCCAGTCGAAACACAAACACCCCCACCACAGCGAGATGGCGCGATAGCCGCTTCAATGGCGTACACAATTAATACAGTACTTATCTCGCTAATTAACGATTGCAGAACGACCTAGAATCTTTAATGAGACTGTGGTAAGATCCGGTCGTGGTTCAGTTGCGCTAGCTCCGTACATGCTCTTAGGATTTTATTCAGATAAAAGATATATCTGTCTATACATATACATACTAGCTTTTTTCTTTTTCTACAATTCTTCCATTATTTCCACATAACTTCTTTCATTTTCTTTCAATCTCTTTTCCTGGATCTCACTGTTTTAAGGAAAACGTTTTGACTTTTTATCTGTGGTCGTAGTAATTTCAAAAGAAATGTATTTTTTTTACATATTTTTCATTTATTTTTTGTCATTTTTTTATATTTTTTTTTTTATATTGAAAGGCAAACAAGATTTCCTGATGGTAAGAAATTCACGCCGCCTAGAGACGCCACAGGTGGTGCATTGCCAACCCGAGCCCGGGGTGTTAGGTCGAGCAAAAGTAAGTTTAGCGGCTACCTTATCCTTTGAACCGGAATATAAAAATTATCTCTACCACCAGAACTTTCAAGACCATCCAGATAAAGTTAGATCAATCACTAGACAATATCTTTCCAATGGAATGTCTCCAAATCAGTTTCAGATCTCTCAATACTTAATACTTTTAAAGAAAGACTAGTTTTTACAACCTAATTATATGGACCAGAATCGATCTCGATTGATTCTTAAAGATGTTGGCTGAAAAAGTTTCCTCTTAATATGCGAAGCACGTGGCGACCTGTTTTTGATGACTTTATCGCCGGAAGAAAATCAACATATCTTTTTGTTTTGATAATATTTTAAATTGTAATCAGTCTTGCACGTTTAAAACAGGGTAGAAAAGTTCTTGAGCGACTTGAGTTAGTTCGTTTCAAATTTATTATTCACTTATCGTACACTAGCTGAACCGACAATTGTCCTGTCGAAACTATGACCATTCAATTTTCATGTGATCTTTAAAAAAAAGTATCTTCACGCCCATATCCCCGAAGAGGTAGGCAGAGGCATAACCAGGGCACCCACGACTAGCCGAAGATACTAAGTTCCACAATGTGATAGGTGGCAAGCCTATCGCCAACCGGGCACATTTCCAATCCCGACCAACGTTTTTTTTTGTACATATTAGAAAATTGGAAAAATCCAATTTTGTTTTTAGTTGGCCGACCCGGGAAAATCTGCTCGAAATGAAGGACAATTGATTAACACACAAAAAACTATAGGAGTCGAACATATAAACTTCCTCCTTTGTCCAAAGTCGCTAAAAAGGAATATCTATTTCCCTTGGCCGTTGCATCATGCGTAAACGGATAAACAAATTTTGTTTTTTTTTGTGTTAGATATTGTCAGGGAAAGTTCTTATAAAGATAATAATGTCAAGTAAGTTTATAAAACTGAAATGCAGTTTCTTAGTTTCGATAAAACTCTAACATGCATGGACAAATTCGAATAGTTTTGGTTTAAAATATTCGTGGTCGAGTTTTGGCACCATCGAGAGAAAAGATGGTCGAAGTTTTTTTACAATTATTGAATTTAGTGTTGATATTGAGTGATATTAGTCAATTTTGGTGGCATTTTGTACAATTTTGTTCATTGAAAGTGCACAAATGAAATAATCATGAAGAAACTAGCATTTCATGTATTTCCTCGTTGCCGCCAAATCTCATTACATGAGCTTGTGTAATGAAGGCGCCGCTTTACCCAAGAGCCTGACATGACTTACTGACGACTTATGACTGATGACTAATTATAATTTATCAAAATTGATATAAAATTTGATGCAAAATTTTACTTGACGAATGACAAAATACTAACGTGAAGGCCAAAACTTAAAGAAAGAAGAAGAAGAATATTGGTGGAAGTTCAGAGAAGGTGTATAAGGTGAGAAAAATTAAAAACAGCGAAGTAAATAGAAAAAACACCGTTGTAGTTATTTCCTTAAACTGTTGTTGATGCTAGGAATAAAGTCCGCGGGGACAGCTAGTTATTTAAAGCAATATAAAACACTAATAACTTTTCCTACCTTCTACGGACTTTCTAAGTAATCGTTCAGCTAGCATGACCTTATATTCCACCACTATGCAATATATCATATACCATGTCGCAAGAAGTTTCAACATACGTATACCGTAAGTTTTCCTTTTTTCGTGGGAAAATTCACGTTTTCACCATACGTAGCACAATGGATACGTATAGAAAACTGCCAAGTTAATTATGCATTATAGTGTATCTTATTAAAATGGGGTAGGATTCATTTTACTACCTTATTAAATGTGAAATGTTAACGGTGTTTATAGTAATAACAGTGTTGCCAGAATTAAAGGCTTCTGTAAGTTAAATTACTGTTAATCGTATTATAAAGTTTATAAGAAAAGTGAAGTTTCTACTAATACTTTTACATTGTTTCCCATTTTTCTTCGTTTTGATCCGGGTCAGTAAAATATGTCATATACTATCCTGTCGGAATAGCTTCTAGGAAGTAAGTGCAGTTTAAATAGATCATTACCAATAATATTATCACTGGTGCTAAAGTGCTGTGCCTAAATTCCATTCAGTCCTCGTTATTGTGTTTAGTTTGGAGGCTAAGGTACATAGGTACTAAACTTACAAAAATATCTTAAGTCCCAACCTAAGGCTGCAAACATATGCTACCATTTTTGGTGTCTTTAGACATGCATTTAGTTATTCCAACCGTATAAAAATAAAACCAATTTACTTGACTTGTAGTCGTAGATGAAATCTTTTAGAAGAAAATAATTATATTTGCTGTCCTAAGATCAAAAATCTTGAGTTTTAAAAGCCTAAGATACAAAGCGATATTCCCAAGCGGGGCGAACGGAAGTTGCGTCAGGTGTACGCTGTACCTTACTTGGTATTCATAGTGTGTGCTCGTCTTTATACACCAAGAGTAAAGCTCTAACAAAAGACGTCTTCTTCCAATATAAATGTCTTATCTAGGCGGGCAAGTGCTGTACAGCAGTCAGCAGCTGATCTGGATTAGTACCATCATCTTAATTATTCCTGCAACTATAACGTCGTTACACGCCATTTTCACGTTTCATGTCGTCACATCTACTAACACCGCTACTAAAAGTCGCTATCTTAGGTATAATATAAAAAAAACTTATATTCAACCACTGGAGAAACTTTTTGATTTTTAAAACAGTTGGATGTCTAAATTGATAGATTACTTTATGCAAAACAAACTACATATTAATAGTAAATAAAAAGCGCACATTGGAAACCTAGTTTTATTGATAAACTACAATAAGACTGTGATTAGGCGATATGGTCAAGCCTTTTTATTTGTAAATCTCAACGACCTTATCCTAGATAATACATAGGTTCTCAAATAGTCAAATAGTTAGTATAGATTTTTAAAAAAGCTTGAATTTAACACAAGCTCTAATGCATTTTTGCAGTATTTTGTTTAGTAATAAGCAATATTTTGTCAACGGATTATAAAGTATAAAATAAATTTCCGGGTTTATTAAAAGAGACACTATTTTTGTGCAATATAAAATAAATAAAAAACTAAAATTTGAAAAGAAAAATTGAATTGAAATGAAAGGATCTTGAGTAAAACATACACCGCTGTACATACCTTCGTGAAAAAGTTTGTGCATTCATAATGTATCATTTATAATGTGAAATAATTGATAGATAAAAACGCTATGTGTATGAAACATTTGTGTCATAAAATTTGATTTAGCTCTGGTAACTAAAACAAACTTTCTACTTTCATTTGTTTTACAAGCATGTAACTTACGATCTTATCTATAATTTACGAAATTAAAATCCAGCATTACCCAATTCACGAGCTCCTCGGCTATGAGAATAAAACTGTAGGTGAAGCAAAATTTATGAATGTATGTTTTTGGATAACGGTTATTCTTGAAACTAGTTGCATACTGCGACATTTTTGAAGTCAGCATAAAAATTATTTTAAGTAAAATTATTTTACTCGTTCATTTCATAGCAAGGTGGTATGTAATTTGAACGAAATTAAGAAGTAGGATAGAAAATTCTGTAAACTAAACAATGAAAGATGTTCTAGTGATAACTCATGCTAGTTAAGGCGATTATATTAAGGAATATCTAAAGCTAAAAGAAAATAATGATTAGTATTAAAACTCAAAAACAATTTCGAGGCCTTAAGTTGGAAATGGACCATTACCATCTTTGGAATTTCTTACCATCAGGAAATCCGTCTCCTTGTTTTAATTTTTCCTTCCTTCCTTACAATATCATAAAGAAATGCTTCAATACAATCAACCAGTAACTCTTGCCATTCATGACTATTATAATTGGAAACCTCGAAAGTGGACAGAACAGAAAGTTGGGCAAAAAAAGTTTTGTTCCTCACCTGTCACTGTCATTTTATTTTTTTGCAATAACTGGCGTTGTCCCGCTTCGGACAGCGACAAAATGGCGGCAACTGGCAACGTCCAGCTACAAGTGCTCCTAGATGTTGCTAGGCTAAATAAAGATCTTATATATATAAATCAGTTGCTGTTCGATTGTTGATTTGTCTAATTTGGTTGTCTAATTTGGTTTTGAATTATTTGTGAAGGTCCAGGCAAGGCTTAAAAGATAAGAAAAAGGAAAAACTGCGAGGAGACTACGGACAACATTTCAAGTTTTTCCATACAAACTACAAACAAAGTTCGCCGGGATAGCTGGTGTAGAATAAATTCTTGTTACTAAAAATATTGTAGGTACATTAAACGTTAATTGCTTTAGACACAAAACAAAATGATTACACAAGCCTGATGTTTAAAACAAAATGGCGGAAATTAAATTAACATTTTTTAATTCAGATAATATTCAAGACGAATATACTCACTTATTATTCATTATTTTTTTTGTCGATTTAACATTTTTTATAAGATCCTTAATTAACTAAATATGGAATCTTATAGTACATCTAAGAGTACTAAATGTTTAATAGAACGTATTCATGGCATAAATATGTATTATAGTTACAAGAACATTAAAAAGACATGTCTATGTCACCCTATCCTTAAAAAAATGTGTCTTCATGCTCGTATACCCAAAAATGTAGGCAGAGATACAACCAGGGCACTACAACTAGTCGAAGACACTAAGTCCAAAAATGTGGTAGGGAGCTACGTATCACAATCCGGGCACATATCCAATCCCGGGCAATGTTGTTTTTAATAGATAATTGATTAAAAAAAAACATTTTCCTTTTTGTTGCTCAACCCGAGAATCGAACTTGGGACCTCATGAATTTAAGTCCAACAACCAGACCGCTTAAACACAGAGGCTATCCTTTAACTTACTTCTTAATGTTATTTGAAGCCTTTTTATGTTATTTGACCCCAAAAAAGCAAACGGATTTTCTGACACCAATGGTGCGTTGCTAACCTGAGACAGGGATGTTAGGCCTTGAGCAAAGGTAAGTTTACACAAAGGTAAGGTTAACGTCCACCTTACCCTTCGAACCAGAACACGTCAACGGCAAGCACTGACGGTATAGTGGCAGGAATAGGTAATGAAATGATACCATTTTGGGCGAATCACGATGTTAGTGACGTTACGAACTGCCTAGCAGGAAGGCAGATGGTCTATTCTGCAAAGGCGCCCGGACTAACACGGAGTCTCCCACAATTGCCTATATCATCAAGTGGAAACCAAATACAAGAACGTAAATAATAATTTGTTACCGTTTGTAATAAAATCAAGGTAGGTTTTAAATTAATGATAACCTTTTAAAATGTAAAGAATCTAAGAAGGCTAATTACGAAATATTTTGGAGAGGCGTTAGGTAATCAAGGCTTGTATTATAACAGTAGCCCAATCTGACTAACTTATTAATTGCTCCAATGATTATAAACAGGACGATGTTTTTTTACACGAAAAGATTTTACGGCTACGTAGGCGAGGCATATTTCATGAATCACTAGTATATATGAATACAATGAAAACGTATAAATAAAATAAACCTTGAAATATAAACCAACATGTTGACATAAACCAGGCACATTTCGTTTCCTTTTCAAAAGTATATCCATCGTAGGTAATATTTGACTATACTTATAATGGACTGATATGGCAGCTATTAATGTAAACATGTGGTTTCTGTGGTGTATGTAGGTTTTCCTTAAACCTACAGGACTATCAGTCTAGTCGCAGCCATAAGTCATACATTGGTGGAAATTCTGCTGTTCAAAAACTAAACTGAAAGAAACAAAAACAAAAGAGATGGAACGTTTTAGACATGTCAGATTAGTCAAACTGTGATGTTTTTAATCAACGTTTTCCGAGTGATAGATTAAACGTCTGTAGAAATGTGTATGGTCTAATTTGACAGCGTTAAAAGTGTTTTGTCTCTTTCTGTTACTTTCGTTAAAAAAAAAGACAGCGATAACTTAAAATTAGTTTAGTGAGTGCGCATCAAAATCATAGTCTACAATGGTGTTACCATTGTAGACTATGGTGGTAATCATAATAGTCTACAATGGTGGTACCATTGTAGACTATTAAATTACAACTGATTCTAAGATGGTTTGTGACACGATTACTCAGTATTTAACAA
Source organism: Calephelis nemesis (assembly GCA_002245505.1). Lineage (NCBI taxonomy): Eukaryota > Metazoa > Arthropoda > Insecta > Lepidoptera > Riodinidae > Calephelis > Calephelis nemesis. The sequence continues at coordinate 258,841 of NJDD01003018.1, forward strand.
ATATATTTTGATGCTTTAAAATTTGAAAGTTAAGTAATAATTCAGAGGTTTGTTAACGATTTTTATTGTGTGCTTAGACGACTTTTATTTGCTGTGTTACTGACATTAATTTTAACCAGATGTTTCTTAACGACCGTTTTTGTGTATTTGGACTACTTGAAACTATTATTTGCAGTTTTATCGACGAATAACACTACAATTTTGACTATATCTTACAGACTTGAAAGATTTGATTTTAAATCTTAGAGATTGTTGCCTCTGTGGTGTAGAGTGATCTAGGTGTTGGACTAGCCGTCATGAGGTCCCGAGTTTGATTATCGGGTCGGGCAACAAAAGGAAAATTTGATTTTTCCAATTTTCAACTAAAAAAAATTTGCCCGGTATATGTGCCCGGTTGGCGATAGGCTTGCCACCTATCACATTATGAGACTTAGTGTTTTCGGCTAGTCGTAGGTGTTCTGGTTGTACCTCTGCCTACCTCTTCGGGGATATGGGCGTAATTTTTTTTAAATTTTAAAGAAATAAAAGATATCAGTGGTAAAGTTCGTTAACAATATTTATCACCCTGTAAGCTGTACAGTTACAAACGAACCGTGCGAAAATCTGATAAGTCGGTTTGTGTATAAGAATATTTTTTCACAAGACAATGGTCGCTCGTACCCATATGGACTGTTTTGTTAATCATCTAAGTTTTCCTTTCTAAACTTAGAGGTCACTGCTGTAATTGAGTGATAGTGTTACAGACGAGTAATTAAACTGCTTAATACACTACATTTCATTAATATAAGTGTGAAAAAATAACTTAGACTCCCATACACATAAACAACTTTCTTAAAATCTTTTTGCATCATTTTTTTTCTTCATTCGGCGGAAATTTGACCTTAATCGTTTATAATATTAAATAACGCCTTTTTTCAAAATTTAAATTTTTATTTGAATAAGTTTTTTTTTTCAAGTTTTAATCAGTACTAAAACATTTAGAATCGTTTTAAAACCTTACTCTTATTTAGACGCGTCATGAGTTTATATTAGTCTATTTGGAATAAAATATTATTCTATTCTTATGCTAATAAATGTGCAAATTTCTGAACTCGCTTTGTTCTACTTAAGTTTTGTCTACGAAAAAATAAGATAAAAAAAGATGTGTGTGCGATTCACACACGATAGAAGTGAAACTTCAGTAAATCGACAAAAGAATGAGATGAATATATATTTGTGTCTCTTACCTGTCGTTTTTCCGTGGCACCCGGTTTGAAATCACAACGATTCTAAAGAAGTTTCACTTCGAAAAGAGAAAACAAAGTGAAAACAAGTGAGCAAAAATATCGAGAAGCAATAATGTCTTAAAAATCTAAAAAGAAAAATAAAAAAAAAAACTAAAACTAGACAAATAGCTAACGGTGTCTATAATATCCTGATAAAATTAAAATAAACATGTTAACAGTAACAATTGAAGGCACTTTTGTAGGTATATGTATAGAATCTACAGAAAAAATAATGCGGTCGAAACAAGAATATTAGCTAAATGTTTTTTTTTTCATGAGCAAAATAGCCATATCATTAGCCGCCAAGAAAATAACTCGCAAGAGAAAATAGATTTTGGGACGTTTAGATGAATTATGACAAATTCAAGCTCATGCAAAAACTAAGTAAAATCTGTGTTATCTATATCCATCCAAAAGAAAAAATATTTTATACCTATATATGATCAAAGATATTAGTTGTCTTGTACAGGTATAGTTTCTAAAACCTAAAATTCAGAATATACTGAAAAATTAATCCGTTTTCATACGAATTTGACTATTATAAAGTGTATTCTATAATACGTCCAGTCCAAAAAAAGTATCGTCACGCCCATATCCCCGAAGTGGTAGGCAGAGGCACAACCAGGACACCCACGTCTAGACGAAGACACTAAGTCCCACAATGTGATAGGTGGCAAGCCTATCGCCAACCAGGCACATATCCAATCCCGAGCAACATTTTTTTTTATTAGAAAATTGGGTAAACAAAATTTTCTTTTTGTTGCTTGACCCGGGACGACAGAGGCATCCAGTCCAAATCTGGCAAATGATTATGACTTTTGTAAATCAGTTATCAATTCCTCCTATACTAAGGCGTAGTTTAATTAAAAATCTACTCCTTGATAGAGCTTTTTGCGACTTAACTAATAAGTTACTTCTCGTTTTATGGGATCTATTAAAAAGTTAATTTCAATGACTTTAGATAAATTCTCTGTCTATATAAATTACAACATATTCCAATCTAACAAATGGTTTATACAAAAACTAAGCAATTAGCCGACATTACCCATATCCACGTCCAACAAAGGCCAACAAAAACATATACAATGATATTGGCCCTTTGCATGGTGCAACGGATTTTTGCGTAATGTGCATACCTGATAGTGCAATACGCGTGTGAATATTTTTCTTGCCCACTTTGTCAAGCTTTGTCAAGCTGTGGCGAGTGCTGGTGATTTCGAAACAGTGAATAAATTATGAATTAAAAGTCTGATATTTCAATCCCAAACGCACACACTTGCACACAAAGGTTTGACAACATTTCCCCCGTGTTGGTCCGGGCTTCTTTGTAGAATAGACAATCTGCTTTCCTTGCCAGTCAGCTCGTAAAAGGCGAGCATAGGCTCACCGTCACTAACACCGTGACATCTGACTAGGTGGTAGAGTTTCGCAGCGACTCACCCG